>JAEQBH010000327.1:0-163291 GCA_016808115.1 Tetrastigma voinierianum
GAAAATCTAGTCTTTATCCCCATGGATTCATCACACCTATTAATGCTTCCTCTATCATTCTCATCTTCCTTTTCTCCCTCTGTTTTTATTTTTTTATCAAACCCTATTTTATGTTTTTCATCATATTTCCTGAGAAATAGTTATAAGAAAATTTCTCATATAGGATATTCATGTCTTCTGTTTTCCCTTTGTGTTGGTTATTGGCCTTTACAATTTTCTCATAGTTCGATTCTCATATATATATATATATATATATATATATATATATATATATATACACGTCTTCATGGAGTCTACATTTCGATTCTCATTTTCCAAACTTGAGTACTTTCCAGTGTTTTTCTACTAAAGCATTTAGTAAGAATGAAAGTGGCTTCAATAATGCAAAGAATGATAAAAGTAACCATGGTTCAATAGGTCCGTACGTCATATGAATGCAAATATTTTGTATTTTAATATAACTTTTAAAAACTCCTAACTAAGCAATCATTTTGAGTCACTATTAAGTTAGGCTCACAAATAAATTGTGATGTTGAAAAAAATGTAATTTAAGAATAGTATAATTTTTTATTTATTTATATGTTTGGATTCTTTTTTTTTTTAAGCAAAAATAATATTATTGATTTAAAAACTTCTGATATATTAATAGATACAAGAATCTGAATGGGTTAAAAAATCATCTGAGGATAAAATAATATTCGGGTTAATAACATATCTGTCAGTGTAAAATATATAATTTAATAATATATTAATTAAGAATAGCGGGACTGATTTTAAGTTATATTGATGTGTAATTTGATATTTTGAATTAGGAGATACATTTTATACGATTCAATCGTCACTCTGAGTAAAAAGCACTTAAGAGAATTGAGGAAATGAGAACTAGGTTTTTAAGCGATAATTTTAGGAAAGATTATAAAAAAATTAATAGGTAAAAAAAGTTTTAAGTTTTCAAATATGAGAAAGGTTAGCAGCTTGTAAAAAAGCTCTCTTAGTTTTTATGAATTAGAAAATGACTTCTTGATCGAGCACTTGTGGTCTGCGGCAGAGAAAAGAGGATCAATGGGAGAAATTAGATTCATCTCCACAGCTACGGTTTCACAGAGGAGGAAGCCGAACGAGTCAACTCAGAGGATCGACCTTGAATCCATGGGAGCTCGGTATCTTCTATTTGTTCCCATCAGAAGGGTGTTCTCTTTCCGAAAGCCTACACAAGATCAGCAAATGACCAATATCATACATCACTTTGAAAAGCCTCCCTTGAAGACTCTTGATTTGTTCTACTCGCCGGCCGCCTTGGCACCACCGTCAACGGCGATGACGTGCCACTTGTTTCTTTATCGACTGTAATGGCGCGGGTTCCGTTCATCCACGCATCCGCCGACGGCGTCACCGTAGAACATCCTTGACCCTGTCTACGTTCCTAGGATCGTGTATTCCTTTTATAATGAAACTTGGAACTACCACGGCGTTTCGGAGCCGCTGCTGGCGGTGCAGGTGACGGAGCTGGAGGACGGCATCTTCATCGGTTGTACCATGAATCATGTGGTGGCGGATGGAACTTCCTTTTGGCATTTCTTCAATTCCTGGTCGGAAATCTCTCGGGGTTCCGATATTAATAACATCCCCAATCTCCAGTATTCGAGCGTGGGTTTGTGCCTGAGGTAATTCCCCGTACGAATTCCTCAGTCAGAGCTAGTCTTTGGTGGGTTCCCTTCATCATCACCGACCCAGGAGAGGGTTTTCCACTTCAGAAAAGAAAAAATTGCAGCGCTGAAAGCAAAAGCTAATGCAGAAAAGGGCACCAACCAAATTTCCTCTCTGCAAGCGCTGTTGGCCCATCTTTGGCGATCTGTAACTCGTAACAGGCGTCTTCGGGAGGATGAAGAGACTGTACATGCTATCCCAGTTGGTATGAGACCAAGGATAGATCCGCCATTGCCGCAGCAATACTTTGGGGCTGCAATTCAGGGCGGGCGCGTGAAAATGAAAGCAGGTGAGCTACTGGAGCTGAGTCTGGGTCATACGGCTTGGCAGATTAACCAGATGATTTCTACCTTTACTCATAAATCAGCTACCAACTTCTTCGAATCTTGGGCGAAAAACCCTAAGCCGATCTCACCTGTGATCCTAACAATCGGTAATGTTCTCTTGATGAAATTCGCCGCGGTTCAATGTCTATGGTACTGATTTCGGTTAGAAGCCGGTTGCCGTTAGAAGCGGAGGGTGGAAACAAATTTGATGGAATGATCACCATTTTTTGAAGGCTCTGAAGGAAGCATTGACGTAGAACTGCTTATCGCCAGCGACCTTGGAGTCTATGGTGGATGATGCAGAGTTCATGGACGTCGTCTCCATTTGACTTTAATTTCGATTGTTTAGAATCTTACTTGTTTGGAGTTTGTATCGGTCTTCTGGAGCCTCCTGGAGGTTCCATTATCATTTTTCAATATTCATCATTATCGAGTAATACCCCCACTCGCCGCCGTCAATCTCGATTAATACATGTTTACGTACTTTTTCTTTATTGTAATTCTAACAAAATTTATTATTGATGGTCTTTTACATCAATGATGGAGCTTCTTGGAGTCACTAGGCGGTCCGTCGGTAGGATCGATTATCTTGACGCATAGAAATAGTGGTCTTGCGTGGGGTGTCTTGGCCTCTCGATCTTTTATGTTAGTTTAACCCTTCTTATGACGACGATCAAATGTTGATGGTTTTGTGATTGCGTACCTTTCTTTGATGGAATTGCTTGGTATTTATCTGTGGGAGATCACGATGACTTTCCTAATTAGACGGCGATACGACATCTTCCCAATTGGGTAGGGAATCTCCTGTATTATTACTAGCCCGAATATTAAGGATAATTAGGGAGGCGTAATCGTGGGGTCATTAACCCTTAATGAGTAGATATCGGATCGTGGAGATGGAGTGATTTCACTGCATGTTACAGCGGTGGATAGCGGATTATCCGTCACACATCCGGCCGCGGGCTTAGTTTTAGCCACAGGCTTGCTGGAATGTCGGGGCGTCATCGTAGGTTGGGTCACGTGAGGCTCTTGCCCAGCCTGCAGACATGCGGCTATTTAAGTATCTTGATGGTTGCTGGGCACATGTCTTGGAGTCTATCTGGCGATTTTAAGCGTAATGGTTTCTTTAGTATGGCGGCGAGAAACTGGCGAAATTCATCGTTTAACCCCGATCGGCGGTGAATTCCATGTGGCCAAACAGGGTTTGTTGGTCCTGAAGCATCGTAGTCAATCGCATTGCGATAATGATGGCTTTTCTCTATTCTCGCGCCCTTTGGTGGCGTTTCGGTGTTTAAAGCGCCGCGACCATTTGAGCGAGTATTCCCACATTCTTCCAAACCTTTTCACAATGGTCTTAGGATTTTCTTTCGAATCTTTTGACCATCGCTCAAGGCGCTCTGAGTGGTTTCGTCGTTCTGTCTCGCTTGGGGTCGTCTCTTTTGTTTTCTTCCCTAGTTTGGTATGTCTTTTCTTGCTTGTTTCCACTGTTCACCTTTTCTTGTTACGGATTAGTGAGTCATTGGTGGTCCTTTGTTTGTCTCATCTTATGCTTGTCCCGATCATGCGTACTTCCTCTGGGCTTGATCGTTCTTTGGTGCAGCATAGGGAAGGCCCATTTGAGGAGTTTAGTCAAGACGGACCGACGGTGGATCAATAGTCTTCTTGGCCAGTGGTCGATAGGAGCGCCGATGGGTCGTCCAGTCACATGCAAGCGACGAGGAAAGATTAGTGAGATTAGGTGCGCTTAGTGGTTAGAATATTTGGTATCGTGAAGTATCTTTGTGTAGTGGTGCCCTAATCTTCGGATTCGAACCACCTTGAAAAAACCTAGATTACATATAGACCCCTCTTGGCGTTCAAGTCTGGGTGCCACAGTCTGCCTCCTACATCGTCCCGGGTTCCCAAGATGATGCACTTCTTTGAAGCGACCTTCGAAGAAATAGATCTCCACTCTTGCATGCCTTATCAAGAACTTCTTTCAACACTTCAACGCTTGCCCGTCCCACCTTTCTCCCGAAATTTTAGGTGTTTTGAGTGGAAGCTTTTACGGTCGTTTTTTAGGGACCCAGAGGGCCTCGGAGGGTTCCCAACATAAGCTTTCTTTGTTGGACTTCTTTATATTTGTGAAGGCGCGGAGGGCTTTTTGTATATTTCCAAACGATCCAGTGCCAGTATGATCATTTGCCAGTCTTCCATCCTCCATAGCTGTTGGAAGGAGCGTTTCTTTATCGGGGGTAAGTGGGAGTACAACCACGCTAGCAGGAGGATACGGCATTCACGATTGGATTGCCCTCGCGAGAATCTGCGTGAGTTTCGTCGTGCTAGTTGGGTTAGCTTTCCCTGGGTTATGGGAGTTCCTTTAACTGCTTTGGTTTGTGTTGCCTTTGGAGGTATGTCTTTCAGGCCACCGATTCAGGGATAAGGAGGTGAGCGGCGGTGGCTTGATGTCTCCAAAGTTGTACTATGGGGGGCGGTCAGATCCGGATATTCAGGGCCTTGGGTGTGAACCCACTACAAGTTATCTTTTATCGAATATTTATCAGGCTTTAAATAGTTCATTATTAAAAGTCTGAGTAGGTCCATTTCTCTAATAAAACAAAGCTAATGTTTGAGAAAAAGATGGAAGAAGAGCTGAAAACGTGAGAGACTAGATAATGGAGAGCGAAATTATTTGTATTCACTACAACAAAAGCAAGTTACTATAGCGACAACATTTTATTAGGTATTGTTAAAATTCATAATTAAATTTTTTCTAAAATTTTTAATTCATCGTTACAAATCTTTGTAGTTCACTAAAACACTAATTTTGTTACTTTTATTCTCATCCCAGCTTTGGAGAGAGATGGAAAGCCATCCTTGAATAGAGAGGGAGAAATGGGCGTTGTAGTAGGCGTGGATCTGTCAGTGAGAGAATGGCGATTATGATAGGTACGGTCTGAGTTTAGATCCTCAACAACATCGTCTCCATTTTCGGCTCCTTCGACCACCGTCTCTCCACCCTCGAAACTGTCATTCACCCCACTCTGATAGGTCTCTCTCATTCAATGTCATTCACCACAAGAATGCTCATGCTTCCAGTTATGCCATGTCACATATATGATGAATCTTGTGGACAGATTACATCATGCATATCACCCATGCATCATGGGCCGATTATATCAATTAGCATAAAATTTCCAACGATCACACATTTCATGTCAGCATATTTGCCTGGCGCATATATCAACATCAAGCGAGTCTCATCCGCCGTCAAGCGATGACATACTTTATCCTCTAGGCCAAAATTATGACATAACATGTCAACTGACAGCTGCAAAAGCCGTGCAATGGCCTTATCCATCATAAACTCATCACATGTCAATACATTGGACACATATTGACCTCTAATCAATTACTGCTTGAGCATGTCACTCCGACTTCGAAGCAATGACAATTTGATCCTCGAGGCCAGTTATGGCATAGAGATGCCCACAAAACATTAAATGCAATAATGTAATAGGCCAATAGAATAGTTCCGAACTCAGTTAAGAAACTAGTCCCCTAATTTCTCTTTTGTTCTAACTTAATGCTTAAGTTAGATATATGGCCCACGTTGCGCCATGTGTCATTGATTTATCCGAATATGTTTTTGCCCTTAAACAATTTACTTCATCCTGGTTCAAGTTCAATTTATTTTAAATGAACTTGACTTGAGTGACCCACTGACTTTCGAGATTTTATAAAAATCGTTTTAAGTCCTGGGACACGACCTTCTCGAAGTGGCGAAAATCCGATTGTCACCGGAATTTAAATTCGTCAGCTGCTTCGTTTCGCTAGATGAATCCAGCGGTGGTCAGTTTGTCATCCCAGAGATACAGAAAAATTCGATTTTGCAGCTTATCTTTATCGCGGCAATTCTGCGTTTACCATTTTTCGAAAAAATTCAAATTTACTTGCGTTTTACACATACCTTTGCCGAGGCGAAGGAAGATTATCTAAATTGAAGACACCTGCCCTTCGCTAAGGCAAAGAACATCGGGCTGGAACAACAAACCTCGCATTTTGAGCCTATTTTTAGCCCACTTTCCATTATCTATAAATATATGTATTTGAGACTTGAAGAGGGTTCGATTTTTGGGAGAGAGAACACCCTCCTTAGGGTTTCTTTCCTCTTTTAACTGTAGTAGTTTAAGGTTTTGATTTTGTTCATTTCTACTTTGGATTTGGGGCTAATATTGAAGATCTAGCACACTAGAGAAGCTCTTGTAGTTGGGGTGTAGATTTGAGACTCATTTCATCTCTCCCATTTGTTTGTATTTCTAAACTCTACTCTCTTTATTAATCTTTCATTATTATGTTTATCTTAAATATGATTTTATTGGATTTCTTAGTTGCAATAAGTGACTAAACTTTCCTCTAGGGTTGATTGTGGAAGTTGATGTTTGGTTTATATATGTTTTATAATGATTTTGTGGATTCATGTTTGGGTGGATGTTAGTTGGTATAGTTCTTAGGATTATTACGGTTTTAACTAATTAACTCATACTGAGAGTTGGGTCTTCGATCCCAAACTAGGGCATCCTTGTTGGCAGCTTAGATGCGCACTAAATACGGTCTCGGGTCTCTTAATGCCTTTCACGTGTATGTGGAGTTTTATAACATGTTTAGAACAATAAAAATAAATGTATATTTTGGAATAAAATAAACAAGAAAGCAGGAATTAGTACAAAGTGGGTAAATTAATAATTTACTTAATTTAGAACGAAGTCATAATTTAATAAGTTCATATGCCAAAGTAGGAATATGCATAAGTTAAATTAAGATTAATAGAGAGTTAAGGAGGACTGAGTAATAAAAGAAAGATAGAATGAAATAGGAAAGATTATGGAAGGAGACAGAGTAGGCAGAAGGAAAGAGGGAGGAAGTTTCTTCCTTTGGTATTTGGATGGTCCAAGGATGCTCCAAAAGAAAGAGAGAAAATTAGGAAATAAAATGGATAAAGATAATAAGGATAAGACGAAAATAAATATCTCATTTGATCTTGGAGAAAGAAGCGAAAACGGATAAGAGAAAGAAGAAGAGAAGGAAGAGAAGAAAAGAAGAAAATAAAAGAAGAAAAAGGAAAGGAAAAAGAAGATCACGGAATTTATAGAAAACTATGTGTGTATGGAATAACTATGAAACTATGTGTGTATGGAATAGTATGGAATAGTATGAAATAGTAGCGGAAAGCTGTCACGCCCGAATTTCGATCGGCCCAGTTAGGCGGTTGAGCGGGAGTCAGTGCGAGTTTATATCTTGGGTTCGTGGCGCGTTAACTGGAAGTGACATACGCGTAGTTTATACGAGACAATTTACGTACTAACAAAAATCATTTTTATTATATAAAGAAGCTACCAGGAATTGGTGTGGCAACGTTTATATCGTATCACCGGAGTCGTTTACTTATCACGTGTACATTTTTCTAATACAAAACGCTGGAGATCAGCGGGCCGTCTGGTGAGCACCTATCTACGAGCTGGCTGCTCGTGGTGTGGGATGTCGCCAGCCGCTCTATCCAACCACCAATGGTGACCATCTCAAGCTATACTATGCATTTCATAAATCGATACATATTCATATAACAGTTTACTTATCATCTTTACATTCCTATGTTGTGCATGTCATATTCTTATACATATAATACTTTCATGCTTATATACTATATCATTTGATATGTTCTATTTTCATTTACTGTTATCATGTACTGTTATCATGTACTGTCATCATGTACTGATTTCATATACTGTATTCATGTACTGTTTCATGTACTATTTTCATATACTGTTTTCATGTACTGTTATACTTTTCATATACTTTTCCGTGTCATTGACACTTTGCTTCTTGTACTTGTAACTGTATACTATCATCACATAGCAGTGCTATGCTTCTCATATCATGTCATGTTTTCTCTACATTTCATTTCTTTTATGTTTCATGCCTGCATAAACCTTAGAAGTGGATAAAGGAAACTAGCTCCCATTTGTACGAGAGTCTTGTGCCTCCGAAGGTATCGTCGGTATGCAGAACCCAGTGACCTATGCCGTGTAATATTATACGAAGGTATCATCCTTTGTACGAGACGGTGACCTATTCCATGAGGGCCGAGTATTTGTGGTGACCCTTCGGGGCCACCCTAATCAACCGGGATCTATGTCATTGGCCGAAGCGGGGTCGTTCCGAATAGGCGATATCTGCTGCGAGACTTATTCTCTGATGGCATGCTGACCTATCCCTACTGCCCAGTCGAGATACGAGGCAATCCGTTTTATTATATTTTTCTAGCATATCTCATAAGCATGGAAATAACTATTGTTATCATGATTGCTTATGTAAATATACTATCATTCTTTTTAATACGTATTCGTTGCTCATATCGTAGGCTTACGTATTATGGATTTATAAATATATTTCATTTCATATATGTGATATATCACCATTTCGTTCATGTTTAGCTACTCATATTCCATCTCTTCACTCTTGTATTCATATCATATTCTATCATATATTAGCATATAGCATTTGCATATAACCTATCATGTGTTCATCTTTCATGCCTTATAATTTTATTATTTTCTTCTATATTCCTTTACCATATCAAATCTACTTATGTTGCTATTTCTTGTTCATATCTGCTTACTGTTTTTCCTTATTTTTGGACCCAATATGAGTTCCACTTTTATCATACTATGTATGGCTGTATTCTTGACTCAATGGGCTTTCCATAGAGAGTCGAGAAACGCCTGAATCGGAGTTCGAGGACGGGGAGATATGACGCCGAAGTTGGAGGTCATACGTGGGAAAATCGACGGTGACCTTTGGTTGACGAGTTGACTTGAAGTGACAGGCTCATCTATCACCTCGAAGTCCAGGCATCCTAATATTCTCCTCAGGCATATGAATGTATTCTTGACTCAATGGGCTTTCCATAGAGTCCAAGAACACCAGTGGTTCAAACGAAGGAGATATGACCTTCAGTTGGAGGTCATGCGTAGTCGGTCTTGACGGCGGCACGGATTGACGAGTTGACATGAAGTGACGAGCTCATCTATCACCTCGGTCACGCATCTAATATTCTCCTTAGGCATATGAATGTATTCTTGACTCAATGGGCTTTTCATAGAGTCCAAGAACACCCAAATCGGAGTTCAAACGAAGGAGATATGACCTTCCGAAGTTGGAGGTCATGCGTAGTCAGTCTTGGCGGTGACTGGGCGACAGGCGGCTGGGCGACGAGTTGCCTTGAAGTGACGAGCTCGGCTCACAAGGGGAGACGAGCTGAGCTCTTCAAGGCGAGCTAAGCTCTACATGATGAGTTGAAATTTCTGCGTAGCCAGTTGAAGTTTCTAGCGTGGCCAATTGAGCTCTTCGGGACGAGGTCTGTGACCTGTTAACGACCTCCCATGGGCTGACCCTTCACCCATTTAGTGTTAGGAGTAAAGGACCATGGCAGTACATAGGGGAGTCCGAATTGAAATTCAAAAGCCTAACATCAAGTTCATTGATGTGGCTACATTTTCTAAGAAGGACTTACTGACAAATTCTCTTTGTTACTTGACCCCAAAGCCCGTTCTAAGGCACGGCTAGTTGACCGGGTGGGCGGCCCGACCAGATTTTCATTTGGGCTGACCACAGTAAAGGACATAACTTAGTCTAAAGAGGTCTAAATTAGAGAAATTCAAAGCCTAACATCAAGCTCATTGATGTGGCTACAATTATCAAGAAGGACACCCACTTCCAGATTCCCTCTATTTCTGACCTAAAACTCGTTCTAGGTCAGAGTGCGCATATGATCAAACATAGGGATTTTAAGGTTCAACTTGTAACTAGACCCTTCTCAAAACACATATCTAGGAGTCTTAAAGCTCTTCTCAACTCAACCCTACAAGAAATGAGTTTAGGAGTTCCCAAAACCCAAACCGTACACAAGATAGAGGGTTCTAAACCATGTATTCCATACCCGAATTCCATACCAATACTCAAATTCCATACCTTTCTATACCAAATCATAGTTCCATACCTGTGATCTTCTCTTTTCTTGTCCTTCTTTCTTCTTTTCTCTTTTCTCTTCTTCCTCTTCTTTTTTCTTCTTCTTCTTCCCATTTTTGCTCTCTTTTCTCCAAGACCAAAATGAAATCTTTATTTTTGGTCTTATCTTTATTTGATCTTATCACTTTTATTTCACTTTTGCAAGGAGAAACTTCCCTCCTCTTTCCTCAAGCCACTTGTCTCTTCCATATTTTTCTTCGCTTATTTTATTCTAATATCTTTCTTATATTATTCTTTGGTCCTCCAGCTCTCTTTACTTTTAATTTGCTTATGCGTATTCCTACTTTGGCATATGAACTTATTATATTATGACCCTTAGGTCGCCAGATTAATAATTTATTAATTTACCCTTGTTTAAGTTCTTACTTATTTATTTTATCTTTATTTTATTCAGGATAAATATACTTTTACTTTTATTATACTTCCCTAAACGAGATTAGAAAAGCGCTGGGGTATATTTCGAAGTGTTCTGAGGCTTGTAGTCATGGAATAGTGAATTATGAATAGTAGTATGGAACTATGAATATTTGTATGGAAGTCTAGTGTTTTTGTATGGATGCTATAGTATTTGTCTAGTTTTGGTATAGAAAGTATAGATACATGGTTTGGAAACCTCTATGTGTATGGTTTGGGTTTGGAAACTCCCAAACTCATTTCTTGTTAGGGTTGAGTTGAGAAGAGCTCTAAGGCTCCTATATATGTGTTTTGGGAAGGTGCAGTTTGCATTTGAACCAAAGAAAATTTTCCTATTTTTGATCATACGCGTGCATTTGGACCTTAGGCGGTTTTTGGGTAGAAATAAAAGAAATTTGGCAGTAAGTCCTTGAGTAAATTGTAGCCACATGATGGAACTTGATGTTAGGCTTACTGAATTTCTCAATTCGAACCTTTGTAAGTTATGGTCTTTTTACCCTGAATGGTCAATCATTAGAATTCGGTGCTAGGGTCGGTCGACCCGGAGGTCGGATCGGCGGTGAGCTTCGGTTCGTGGAGATGGAGTCAGCTGGCGAGTCAGTCGGTTAAATTTGGGTTTGACTACGTGTGAACTCGACCCGGAAGGTCATAACTAGCGTTCGAACTCGCCGTTTGGTGTTCTCGAACTCTATGAAAAGCCCATTGAGTCAAGAAGCCATTCATATGCCTATGGAGGACAGTAGGTGAGTTCAGCCAGGTCAGGTCAGCTCGGCCATGTCAGGTCAGCTCGGCCACATTAGGTTAGCTCGGCTGGATTGTCTAGTCATGTGTGACCTCCAACTTCGGACGACAATAACTTTTTCGTCCGAACTTCGTTTTGGGTGTTCTTGGACTCTATAGAAAGCTCATTGAGTCTAGAATCCATCCGTATATATTTTGATAAAAGTGGAACCCATATTAGGTTCAGAAATTATGAAAAATAGTAGGATTTACTGGTAATATAGTAAGTTCCTGAAACATATAATTGTAGGACTTCCTAAGACCAGATATTGAATGACATGACACCTATGTTATGTGGAAGCGATTACGTATAGTACTTGATTACTCTACGATTAGTGCGACCCCGACCTCTTTATTAGTGCTTGGCATTCTGCTTTCTTTCTGGCTCAGTCTTGTACCATGCCAGCCCGAGATTTTGTGTGCTTTGTCGACTCATTTATTATTACTAGTCTAAGTAGTCAAACTGTTATATGATAAGGGACTGAATAAGAATAAGAATAAAGCAATGTACATCGTTATGCTCTGAAAGTACCTACGGGTACCTCTGTACAAGTACAAGTTATGTAGTACCTACAGGTACTTTTGTACAAGTATAAGCTATGTAGTACAAGTATAAGATAGATAGAAGTACAAGTATGTGTATAAGTACCTCCATTATGGAGACAAGCTCTACTGCTCTACGGGAGGTCTAAACAGAGAATATAAGTTTGTTATATGTGATGATATGCTTGATGACAAATACATGTTGATAAAACGAGGAAGAAAAATGTAAATGGCCTGAAATGAAACATGATATGATAAAGTATAAGATTGTATAAGCCTGTGTAAATTATAATATGGAACATATATAAAATATGCGAATGAGATATGAAAAAATGCAAAGATTAGATAAATGATTGTACATATCATATGATTACGGATAATCATAATTATTTGGGAATATGAAGTGCTGTACTGAACATAAAATACACATGGATTAATCGAAGCTTAGAGCATGGTAGAAGGATAGATAGGCATGCCTGTTAGGGAAAAACAAGTTTGCAGCATACAGTATAGTTGGCTTGGATTTGGGTGGTCTGCCGGGCTATAGATGGTCATTTATCTAGTGCAATGATACTGGCGCCAGGCCCTTATAGATGGTCATTGTCTCATACCAGTAGTAACAACACTAACCAGTAGTTATAGACCTTGTTTCGCACAGTGAGGTATAACGCCAGGCCCTTAGTTCCTTTATCTACTTCTAAGGTTTATGGAGGCATGAAACATAAAACAAATAACAAGTATATGCAAATGGTTCAAAAATGATAAAGTACATGACATGACATGATATGAGAAGCATAACATTCCTATGCGATGAAAGTATATAGTTACAAGAATAAGAAGTAAAGTACAAGATGACATGAAAAGTATATGAGATATGATAAGGCATGAAACATAAAACAAATGATAAGTATATGCAAATGATTAAAAAATGATAAAAGTATATGACATGACATGATATGAGAAACATAACATATATAAGCTTGTGTATATGACAAGTATAGAATATTACATAAGTATCTTATATGTTATATGTATATGTAAATGTGTAAAGTGAGATGACTCTTATTAGTGGTCGTCCACGAGTTTTTCCCACTAAAGTACGTAAAAAGTTTGCTTACGGGTTTTCATCGGTGTAGGTGCCAAGAAAGCTGAGGAGGGACGAGGACAATCCCGCATCGATAGTAAAGGCCACACGTTACTAGATGCCTTTGGAAAGACCTTTTGATTCTAATGTATATGTATTTTTGCTAGAACATATTTCGTAAACAATGTAAATATTACTTAAATGTTGAACACTTCCATATATTGGGCTTTATATATATTTTTTAATGATATTTGCTCTAGAATGTGCAAATTAAATGTTTAACATTATATGAATGAACAAGCAAAAGTATAAGTTTACAAGTTTATAAAAAAAATAATAATATGACGAACCGCTCGACATCGAATCTTAGGGTTGGGGTGTCACGGGTTAGTTGGTATGGGAGCAGCCAGTTCGGTTCGGATCAGCCCGATCGGGTCGGATCGGAGAAGGGCTCTACGGCTTAAGGTATGACTTAGTTGGTGAAATTCTAGTGAAAGCCTAATCAAATAAGTCTAGGAAATTAGGAATGCCTAGTACTAGATGGATTTCATTTGGAGTAGCGCCATCTTAGCATTATGTGAGGATCATATGGACCGAGAGGTGATCGATTAGGCATAATTAAATTAGTCCTCTTGTATGGACCGAGAGGTGACGATAGGATTTCCAGGAAAGCATTGCCTTATAAAAGTACCATACTTGTGGCCTAGATGGATGAGAAGGAGAATAGAGAGTTAGTGAGAGGGGTGAGGGAGACACGAAAGTGTAAACCTTATATAGGATTCCTTAGACATGCACAAGTATACGTTCACTCAATCAACGCTTAATGAATATAAACCATAAATGCATCAATGGAAACAATCAACCCTAGTATATTTCCTTGAGTTATATCTCCGATATTGTCAAATTCCTTGTGAGTGGACATTGATCACACCCTGTTTGTTTTGCTTTATTGTATTCTTCTTTTAGTTTAGAAAACATTCTCCTTAAGTCATTGAGTCGCTCAAATAGTGAATGACTTCACTAGTCGGGGTACTCAATCTTCGCTAAAACCACACCTTCCATGTGGGATAGATATCTGGACTTTTAGTCCATTGTATTACTTGTGCGACCCATGCCCTTGAGGAAAATCGCTAACAGTAGGCAACCTCGAGTATTTAGGTAGGCCCGGTGAACGGTCTCCACTGGGTGATCCATTTTATGAAGCATACATCTCGAAGGTGGGCTGTCGAGACGGAGACTCATGGTCTTGTCTTGTACTCAGGAAACCTGAAAGCCTGAAATTCGCCTGGTATTTCAAAACACATAAGGGTAAAATAGTTGTTCCATTAACTTGAAAATACCAGGCCGAACCCCGGGGTGGTCATGGTACATTAAAATGAGGCGGGAGCCTTCTTCGGGATAATTATGTGGGACGAGAACTAGGCACTTGGTAGAAAGCAGAGGATATACTTTCACCTGAGGGCATAAGGAGGATTCGGGCTTCCTCTGCCGGTGTGCTGGGTGAGATTTGGACTCGGGCCCCTCCGCGTTGGCCAAGATGTGTTAATTTGCCTCATTGAGCGTGGGATGGAGGAAGGCTCAGCCGGTGAGCAAGGCGGTTGTCGTGGTGACTCGGGAAGGTCCCTTGGTGTCCTAGATCTATCATGTTGCGTTGTAGCCCCTTCGCCGGCTACGTAGCCCACCTAGTAACCCAAATCGTATTGCTCGTCGTACAATGCAGGAAAATTGGACTAGAAGTTGGCCTAAAGCTTAGCAAGCATGCGGTTTTTCTCCGCATCACAAAAAGGGTCCTTTGCTTGGCCGTGGTGTGCTCTTCTTGTGATATTGGATCTCGGCAGTTAAATCCCGTGTCGAGCTACGGTGGATCTTAGCCACACAATGTTAGCATGCTTTAAGTTAGCCACCTCTGCCTCAAGTCGCGAGACCTTTTGGTGGTACCACTGGCATCACGCTCACGGTAGCCTCGCGAGCACGCGACTCGGCCACCTCCACTCAAACGGGGCCTTGGCCTCGTCTTGTGCTTTGGAACATGGATCAAAGCTCATCGTCACAGGATGTGAGAACCAGGTAAGTAGGTGTTGCCATAAGTCACAATACTTGGCCATATAGGTCCCGAACATGCTCATCTACGTAGCAAGTTCCATTTAGAATAAGAAAGAGAAAAAAAAAATCAGGGAATAAGAAACGGGACTAGGAGTAAAGGGTTACCTGGACTCCACGTTTGGGGAGGGGTTGACTCGCGAAGGTCGAGAACCCTTCTTGATCTGGGGCGCAGAGACTCAGAACGAGTCGGAGACCACCTCCATATCGGGGTCCGAAGAAGTGGTTCCTCGAGCAGGATGGGAGTCGCTATGAAGCTTCCCATGAAGGGTGGATGGGAGGTCCGCCCGGAGTAGGGCGGTACGGACCCGGCCCACGGCTTTCCTTTGCCTTTGACAGGGTGGGGGTGGGGAGGTGACCCTCCTTGAGCGTAATCCTTCTTTGGGATCGTTCTTATCCGGGCCCGAGTGAGGTGGAAGGATGGGTTGGGATGGATCGCTTCGGCAGGGCCACGAATAACCTTACAAGACAGCAGGGGTAGTTAGGGAGTTCGGGAATAGAGGACGAGAAGCTGAAGGCGGGCTGTTAGAGGAATCTAGCAAGGTTCCCTCGGCCACTACGCCCCTCCCGCCCCGAGTTACACCGGGGGTGGGCGAGAGTGGGAGCTGGAGTAGTCACCTACTGTCATATCCTCGGCTTGCTCGAACTCACGAGTTTCAACCGCAGTAGCGATGCAGGTAATAAGCAGACTTAGTATGCGCTCCTTATACGAGGCGTTCTTAGGAGCTTTCAAAGTGTAAGCGAAGTGAAGGAGACGTCAAAAATCCTCGGGCTCAGCAAGGCGGAGTTTGGGGAAGACAACAAAGGTTTTGAAATCCCTTTTCGAGCTCGGGAGAATTTGAGACTACGGCTAAGACAACGGCCCAGGCAGCACCCGGTCGTCAGGTTCAGGTGCGGAGTACTTGTGTAAACATGAGCAGGTGTTAGAGCAGGGGTCAAAAAGATGAGAACAGGGCTATTAAGTAGGCATGAGGGGTTTGGATACCGACTAATGGAAGGTGGTGGGAGCCCAGGGAACTCCTCGATTATTGGTACAGCCCCATGCCCCAAACACCAACACGTTACCTTAAGGCTTATTCTTACTGGTGTTTGGCAGGTTAGTCACTAGGTGAAGTGGCTAGGCGTCGGCCACGAGGTAGTACCGGTCGACCTTGTGCTATTTGAAGGAATAGGCAAACAACACCTACTCTAAGCTTGTTCAATACGCACACCCTGAGGAGAACTCGAATGATGTTCACATGAATATAAACAGGATGGATTTGGGTGTAATGAAGGAATTGGTGAATCAGCTTTGGGAGATGGAACTTCTCGACCCTCGGTGTAATGTGGACTTTTCGACCGGTCACCCGATTCATTTGCCCTCGGACCATATTCGTATAGGCTGCAAACTAGGAGCTCGAGGAACGAAAGGAAAACACGGACTTGAGGGGGGAAGGAATACTTCCTCCAAAAGGCATAAGTGGGAGGCTCTTGGACATGCTTGAACCAAGTGATAACACTGTTGGGATTAACACGAGAGGCTTCCTGGACACAGTGGCGAAAGAGGGTGGTTCCACCTCGCTCGCTGGCTCATCGGTGGAGCGTTTTCCATGGGCCATCCAGTGAGTTTTCGAGCCTTTGCTGACGGTACTGAGAGGACAAGCAAAGGGAGAATCATCGGGCTGAAGACAAAAAAAAAAAAAAAAAAAAACACACACACACACACACACACGTAAACATGAAAGGAGAGGGAAGGCAAAACAAAGTGGAAAGAAAGAGAGGGTCGGGATTTTGAAACTTACTAAACAGGATTTTCTTTGATCCGCGGTGTGAACCTTGAGCAATTGAGGAAATAGAAAGAGAACTAGAGGTTAGCAAAGGCGGAGGCAGAATGACACAAAAAATATAATGGAAGGAGAAAGGGGAGCTATTTGAGCGAATGGGCGGATTGACGATCGAGGGGCACATTTAATGATTTATGCGGATCAAAAAATTCGGGGGCAAATCAAGAACAGTCAGGTGTGAGCAGCAGTATGTAATGATGGTCCGCGAGACTCGATGCAGTTGCCCTTAATGTTTGGGTAGGCAGCTTCACCCCCAAAAGCTCTAAGGGGGGGTGGGGTTAGTGAAGTAGGATAAGTCTTGGGTCACGTACCAAGGAATGAAAGAAACCTCGGTGCACATGCTGAGGTAGTTGAAAGATGAGCCCCAACCCAAACAAACACGGGTGATATGGGCAAACCTCGCTCGAGGGCGTGGAGGCCCGATCCAAGTAAAAAAGAATTACGAGGGTAGCAGTGGTCACCTCGGGCATCAAAGGGCCCCACGCTCGGATAGACACCTCGAGCGTGGGGCAGGGGAAACGCTGCATATGTGCTACGGTCACCTAGACAGATATAACAGGGCAATTAATGTACAAATGAATGTATGAATATGTAACGTAAGAAAGTGAAATGGCTCTCTTAAATGTCCTAATTATGAGCATTAAACATGTAACCCCGAACCCGTGGGTATAAAAGGGAGAGAAAGGAAAAACTGAAAGGGGTCGCTTTTTTTTTATCACCTGTGGCATGATATCTCACGTTGTTAGTTTGTGGGGGGAACAATTTTCTTTCCACCATTAATCCTTTTTGGGAGTTGTAGGAACACTCATTGCTAGTAATAGGATATAAGATTATAAAAAAGGAACCCACCTTTCAGGTGTAAGATTTTAACTAAATTCATATATATTATGATTTCATGTGCTTAGTTTTTTATAATTGATTTAGATCACATTTTTTAGGTCGATTCACATTGCAACTCATTTACGAAGGTGAGACAAAAGCGAGCAAGAAGTCAAATGATGTACATACATATCTTAAATCCGAGTGGCGGCTGCAAAAGTGCGACTAAGAGGGGTTGATCTTGAGTTTGAAAACAAATTATCTAATCATTGTGCTATAATGCCCATTTGAAAATATTTTACCTAATTATATTTTCTAGATCACGTATTATCTTTATCCATATCGTATTCATATACATGATGGCATTAAAATAGGTAAGAGGGTGAGTGAACATAAAAGTAAAATATAATTTTGATTTAATATCATAATGGGCTCTCTGGGAGTAAGATAGAGATAAAGTTATATATAAATATATATATATATATATATATATATATATATATATATATATATATATATATATATATATATATATATATATATATATATACACACACACATGTAAATAAAAGATGCAATGAGAAATCAAATAAAAAGATTCTTCCCTTTTCCTAAACAATAATTAAAGTTGAACAATAAAAAGATCTCAAATAAAAAACTTGTGATAAAGAAGGCATTAATCATACATAAGAGATGCAATGAGAAATCAAATAAAAAGATTCTTTCCTTTTCCTTAACAATAATTACAGTTGAAAAGTAAAAAATCTCAAATAAAAAACTTGTGAGAAAGAAGGCATTAATCATACATAAGAGATGCAACGAGATCAAATAAAAATATTCTATCCTTTTCCTTAACAATAATTAAAGTTGTACAGTAAAAGATCTCAAATAAAAAACTTGTGATAAAGAAGGCATTAATCATATATAAAAGATGCAATGAGAAATTAAATAAAAAGATTCTTTCCTTTTCCTTAACAATTATTAAAGTTGAACAGTAAAAAGATCTTAAATCAAAAACTTGTGATGAAAAAGGCATTAATCATATATAAAAGATGCAATGAAAAAATCAAATAAAAAGATTATTTCCTTTTCCTTAATAATTAAAGTTGAACACTAAAGATCTCAAATAAAAAACTTGATAAAGAAGGCATTGTCATTATATAAGAGATCTGATAGAAATAAAATAAAAGATTATTTCCTTTTCTTTAACAATAATTAAAGTTGAAACGATAGAAGAATCTGAATAAAAAAGCTTGTGATAAGAAGGCATTAATCGCTACATAAGAATCACGATGAAATAAAATAAAAAGATTCTTTCCTTTTCTTTAACAATAATTAAAGTTGAACAGTAAAAAGATCTCAAATAAAAAAACTTGTGATAAAGAAGGCTTTAATCATACATAAAAGATGCAATGAGAAATCAAATAAAAAGATTCTTTCATTTTCCTTAACAATAATTAAAGTTGAACAGTAAAAATATCTCAAATAAAAAACTTGTGATAAAGAAGGCATTAATCATACATAAGAGATGCAATGAGAAATCAAATAAAAAGATTCTTTCCTTTTCCTTAACAATTATATAAGATGCAATGAGAAATCAAATAAATAGATTCTTTCCTTTTCCTTAACAATAATTAAAGTTGATCAATAAAAAGATCTCAAATCAAAAACTTGTAATAAAGAAGGCATTAATCATATATAAAAGATGCAATGGAAAAATCTAATAAAAAGATTTTTTCCTTTTCCTTAACAATAATTAAAGTTAAACAGTAAAAAGATCTCAAATCAAAAACACATTAATTAAAGTTGAACAAAAAAATATCTCAAATCAAAAACTTGTGATAAAGAAGGCATTAATCATATAGAAAATATACAATAGAAAAATCAAATAAAGATTCTTTTCTTTTCCTTAATAATAATTAAAGTTAAATAATAAAAAGATCTCAAACCAAAAACTTGTGATAAATAAGGCATTAATGATACAAAACAATAGTGGCCAAAAGCACAAGCTGACACCATGGAGCCTCACAGCCACATATGGTGTGACCCCATACTACTGTGCTGCCTCCACCATGTCGGCTTTTGATTTGAAAATCTAGTTTTTATCCCATGGATTCCATCCACACCTAACAATGCTTCCTCTATCATTCTCATATTCCTTTTTCTCCCTCTTTATTTTTTTTTTTTTTCAAAACCTATTTTATTTTTTCATCATATTTCATGAGAAATAGTTATAAGAAAATTTTCTCATATAGGATATTCATGTCTTCTCTTTCCCTTTGTGTTGGTTATTGGCCTTTTTGCAATTTTTCTCATATTTCGATTCTCATATATATATATATATATATTCGATTCTCATTTTCCAAACGTCTTCATAAGGTCTACATTTCGATTCTCATTTTTCCAAACTTAGTACTTTCAGACAGGAGGAGGAGGGTGTTTTTCTACTAAAAGCATTTAGTAAATGAGGTGGCTTCAATACTGCAAAATGATAAAGTAACCATGTGGTTCAATAGGTCCGTACGTCATATGAATGCAAATATTTTGTATTTTAATATAACTTTTAAAAACTGCTAACTAAGCAATCATTTTGAGTCACTATTAAGTTAGGCTCACAAATAAATTGTGATGTTGAAAAAAATGTAATTTAAGAATAGTATAATTTTTTATTTATTTATATGTTTGGCTTCTTTTTTTTTAAGTAAAAATAATATTATTGATTTAAACTTACAATATATCTATAGATACAAGATACAAATAGTTAAAAATCATATAATATAAAACAATATCCAGGTTAATAACATAATAAATCAGTGTAAAGTCTATAAATTTGATAATATATTAATTAGAATATCCGGGACTTCGGTTTTTCAATATATTGATAATCATAATTTGATATTTTGAACTGAGGAGATCTATTTTATCTGATTGAATCGTCCTCACAAGAGTAAAACACAAAGAGGGTGAGGAAATGACTTTTAGGATTTTAGCAGTAATTTTAGGAAAGATTATAAAAAAATTAATAGGTAAAGTTTTAAGTTTTTCAAATATAGAAAGGTTAGCGACTTGTAAAAAGCTCTCTTAGTTTTTATGAATTAGAAAATGACTTCTTGATCGAGCACTTGTGGTCAATGGAGAAAAGAGGATCAATGGGAGAGAAATTAGATTCATCCTCACGGCTGCGGTTGCACGGAGGAGGAAGCTAGGAGGCAGTGTTTCAGGAGGATCGACTGAATCCATGGGAGCTCCGGTATCTTCTACTTGTTCCACGTCGGAAGGGTGTTCTCTTTCGAAGCCTACCGCAGATCGACAAGCGACCAATATCATACATCACTTGAAAACCTCCCTCGAGAGAACTCTTGATTTGTTCTACCCACTCGTAGGCGCCTTGCACCGCAGATCAACGACGTGGCGATACCACTGTTTCTTTATAGGCGTACGTCTTTGTGCAATTTTCCCTGTGCAATTTTTTTACGCGAGGCTTCATTTTCATACTCTTATGCTCTTCTTTCCTTGATTTCTTATACGCAATCTTGGGTTCGACTTCGGGTCGTGCTTGGATCGACTCAACAAAATTGGCGCTAAATAAGCTTATTACAAAATTAGCGAAATACGATCAGTAGAATAAGCTAGGGACATTAGCATTGCAAATCGGGTTAATTCGGTTGATTAGTACACAAAAAGTGCTCAAAACCTACAATAAATAGGGCTCAAAATAGCACTTTTTGGGCACTAATCACTTCTGACATGTAGCTTTGAGTTCGGCTTGGATTCTTCGTGTTTGAGTCGACTCAATGATTTTGGCATAGTTAGCCTGCAAAAACTACAAAATTTGCCACAAAATGCGATCAGAAGTATAGCAGGGACCTTAATGTGCCAATTGGGTTAATTAAGTTAGCACACAAAAAGTGCTCAAAACACACCATAATAAACGAGGGCTGAAAATAGCACTATTTGGGCCTTATCACTCGTTATTAGAAAGGAGAATAGGGAGTTAGTGTGAGAAATTGAGGGGAGACACGAAAGTGTAAACCTCATATAGGATTCCTTAGACATGCACAAGTATACGTTCACTTAATCAACGCTTAATGAATATAAACCATAAATGCATCAATGGAAACAATCAACCCTAGTATATTTCCTTGAGTTATATCTCCGATATTGTCAAATTCCTTGTGAGTGGACATTGATCACACCCTATTTGTTTTGCTTCATTGTATTCTTATTTTAGTTTAGAAAACATTATTCTCAAGTCATTGAGTCGCTCAAATAGTGAACGACTTTACTAGTCGAAATTTTCAATCTTATTTAAACTCACGCTTCCATGTGGGATCGATATCTGGACTTTTAGTCCTTTATGTGCCAATGCGACCCATCAAACGAGGAAAATCGCTAACGGTGAAGCGACCTGGGAATCTTTGTTTAGGCAGATGGAGCGGTCTCAGGTGGGGATTAGAGCGGAAAGCATCGAAGGTGGGCCCAGTGGTATCAGCTTTAGGGATTATGGTCTTGTGTGGTGTACTCGAGAAACACAAAGCACAAAAAGGAAAATTAAACTTAGTACATTTTAAAACACATAAGGGTAAAATAGTTGTTCCATTAACCAAAGATAAATACCTAGGACAAATCCCCAGGGGTGGTCATGGTACATTAAAATGAGGGGCAGCAGCCTTCTTCAGGATAATTATGAAGGGACCCAGGCTAGGCACGTCGGCAACCCGGGATATACCTTCACCTGAGGGCACAAGGAGGATTCGGGCTTCTTCTGCCGGTGTGCCGGGTGAGATTGGGACTCGGGCCCCTCCACCATCGGCCGAAGTGTTGACTGCCTCATTGGGCAGCGGGATGGAGGAGGGCTCAGCCGGCTGGGCAAGGACTGATTGTCGTGGTGACTCGGGAAGGTCCCTTGGAATCCTAGATCCATCATGTTGCGTTGCAGTCCCTTCGCCGGCTACGTATCTTACCTAGTAACCCAAGTCGTATTTCTCATCGCACAATGCAGGGAAATTAGACTAGTAGTCGGCCTAAAGCTCGGCAAGCACGTGGTTTTTCTCGGCATCACAAAAAGGGTCCTTGGCTTCAAGCTGTATGGTGTGCCCTTGCCGCGGGCGCTGGATCTCGGACCGTTGGGACTCCACGTCGGCCTGGTGGATACTTAGCCGCACTATGTTAGCATGCTTTAAGTTAGCCACCTCCGGCTCAAGCCGCGGGACCTTTTTAATTTTGTGCTTACTGGCACATCACGCTCGTAACCTTGGGAAGCTTACGTGAGAGCTGGATCCACCTCCCCCTTTCCAAAGCAAGGGCCTTGGCCTCGTCTTGTGCTTTGGAATATAGTTCCCACGCATCGTCCCGCAGATGTGAGAGCCAGGTAAGTTGGTGTTTCCGTACGTCACAATACTTGGCCATATAGTTCACGAACATGCTCATCTACGTAGCAAGTTCTATTTAGAATAAGAAGAAGAGAGAAAAAAAACTGGAGGCTCAGGAGGTGGGTAGGGTAAAGGGTTACCATGACCTCCATTTGGAAGAGGGTTGACTCAGCGAGGAAGGTGCGAACCTTCTTGATCAGCAGGCCAGAACTGTAGCGAGTGGAGACCCTCTCCTTATTGGGGTCGAAGAAGTGGTTCCTCGAGCAGGTGGGAATCCACATCAGGCTTCCATAGAAGGAGGGGCGGAAGATCCACTTCGAGGAGGCGGGTCACGGACCCGTACGGCTTTCCGCTTTGCCTTTATGACAACGATTTGGGAGAATGGGGAGGTGACCCTCCTTGAGCGTAATCCTTCTTTGGGATCGTTCCTTATCCGGGCCCGAGTGAGGTGGAAGGATGGGTTGGGATGGATCCTTCGCTTGGGGGGCCACCCGAATAACCTTACTCGCCTTGGGGGTAGTTAGGGAGTTCACAGGAATAGAGGGACAAACGCGGGGGCGAGACTCAGTCGAGGAATCTAGCAAAGGTTCCCTCGGCCACTTTCGCCCCTCCTTGAGATTACGGCGAGGGGGTGGCGAAATTGGAATTTGGAAAGTAGTCACCTACTGTCATATCCTCGGCTTGCTCGAACTCCACGGTTTCAGCCAGCGGCGGCGTCTGCAGGGTAAGAGCGGAAGCCAGTATGCGCTCCTTAACCGCGGGTGATTACCTAGGCTTTCAAAGTGTAAACGAGGCACTAAAGGGACGACGAAATCCTCGGGCTCAGCAAAAATAGCCTGGAGATTTAAGGGAGACAACAAGAGTTTGAAATCCCTTTCCAAGCTCAGGAAGCTAAGAACTCTGGCTAAGGCAGCCACAGTGGCACCTAGGTAGATCCACCGTGTTCCTCGGCTTGAGTACTGTGTAACCATGAGCGGGAGTTAAAGCGCGAGGGTCAGATGAGAACAAAGAACTATTAAGTAGGAATAAGGGGTTTCAATACTGACCTGCTCGAAGGTGAAATTTGGGGATAGGGAACTCCCACTCTACGATTCTTGGTCTGACACCGGAGCCCCGAGCCTGACCACGTTACCTTAAGGCATATTCTTACTAGTGTTCAGCAGGTTCGTCACTAGGTGAAGTGGCTGGCGTCGATACGGTAGTGTAGGCCCGTTGTGCTACTTGAAGGAATAGGCAAACAACACCTTTTCCAAGCTTGTTCGATACGCACACCCTGAGAAGAACCCGAATGATGTTCACATGAATATAAATAGGATGGATTTGCTGCCAGATTATAATGAAGGAATTGGTGGTCGGCTTAGGAGATGGGGACTCGACCCTCGTTAATGTGGACTTTCGGCCAGTGCAATTCATTGCCCGGGACCATGTCGTATGGTGCGGGCTTGGGCTCGGTGAAAATGACACGGACTTGAGGGAAGGGATACTCTCAAGGCATCTGGCAGGCTCTTGGTGGGAGGCTTGAGCCAAGTAATAACACTATTGGGATTCGCACGAGAGAGAACTTCCCCGGACACAGGCGGCGAAAGGGGTGGTTCCTCACCCTGACAGATTGGAGCGTTTCCATGGAGCATCCATGTGTGGGTTACTTCTTGGGTGGGAATGGTGCACGAGGAGGACAAGCGAGGGAAATCATCCCGGGCTAAGGCAAAGAAAAAACACACACACACACACATAAACCACTTCTTGAAAGGAGA
The DNA here is from genome assembly GCA_016808115.1 of Tetrastigma voinierianum. NCBI lineage: Eukaryota > Viridiplantae > Streptophyta > Magnoliopsida > Vitales > Vitaceae > Tetrastigma > Tetrastigma voinierianum. The sequence goes on from JAEQBH010000327.1 coordinate 24,790, forward strand.
GGAAGGCAAAACAAAGTGGAAAGAAAGAAAGAGTCAGATATTTTGAAACTTACCAAGCAAGTTTTCTTTGAATCCGCGGTGTAGGCAATGACGAGTGAGGTAATAGAGAAAGAGAACGGAGGTTAGCAAAGGCGGAGCGAATGACATAGAAAAAATCTAATGGAAGAAGAAAGGGGAGCTATTTGAGTGAATGGGCGGATCGACGATCGAGGGGCACATTTAATGATTTGTGCGGATCAAAAAAACCGGGGGCGAGTCGGGGCACGGTCGGTGTGACGGCGGAGTGTAATGATGGTCCACGAGACTCGATATCTGCGATTGCCCTTAATGTTGGTAAGCGGCTGCATGCTTGATAGGGGGCTAGTGAAGTAGGATAAGTCTTAGGTCACGTACTAAGGAATGAAGAAACCACAGGTGCACATGCGAGTGGGCGAAAGACGACCACAACCAGGTGGCACCTGAGTGATATGGGCCCGAGGCTCACTCGGGGTGTGGAAGGCCCGATCAGAGTAAAGCAGAATGGCGAGGGTGCCGATGGTCACCTCGGGCATCAAAGGGCCCCACGCTTGGATAGACACCTCGAGCGTGGGGTGGGGGAAACGCTGCATATGTGCTACGAGTCACCTGGATAGATATAACTGGGCAATTAATGTACAAATGAATGTATGAGTATGTAATGTAAGAAAGTGAAATGGCTCTGTAAGCGTCACAATTATAAGCATTAAACATGTAACCCCCAACCCGTGGGTATAAAAGGGAGAGAAAGGGAAAAGAGAAAGGGGTCGCTTTTATTTTATCACCTGTGGCATTATCCCTCACGTTGTTACTCTGTGGGGGGAACAATTTTCTTTCCACCATTAATCCATTTTGGGAGTTGTAGGAACACCCATTGCTATTAATAGGATATAGAATTGCAAAAGAATCCGCTACGGTGTAGATTTTAACTAAATTCATATATATCATGATTTCATGTACTTAGTTTTTATAATTCAATTTAGATCTACATATTTGGAATCGATTCACATTGCGACTCATTTACGAAGGTGAGACGAAAACAAGCAGAAGTCAAATGATGTACATACATATCTTAATCCAGTGGTAAGCCTAAGTGCGACTAAAGAGGGTTGATCTTGAGTTTGAATAAATTATCTAATTATTGTGCTATAAATACCCATTTGAAAATATTTTCCCAATTATATTTTCTAGATCCGCTGTATCTTTATCCATATTCGTATTCATAGACATGATGGCAATAAAATAGGTAGAAGGGTGAATTGAGACATTAAAATCACAAAATATAATTTTGATTTAATATCATAATGGAGCTATCTAGAATTAAGATAGGATAAAGATATATATATATATATATATATATATATATATATATATATATATATATATATATATATATATATATATATATATATATATATATATAACTCTTCACTATATATATATATATATGTAAATAAAGAAGGATGCAATGAGAAATCAAATAAAAGATTATTCCCCTTTTCACAATAATTAAAGTTGAACAATAAAAAGATCTCAAATAAAAAACTTATGATAAAGAAGACATTAATCATACATAAGAGATGCAATGAGAAATCAAATAAAAAGATTCTTTCCTTTTCCTTAACAATAATTAAAGTTGAACAACAATAAAAAAGATCTCAAATAAAAGCTTTATGATAAAGAAGACATTAATCGTATATAAAGATGCGATGAGAAATCAAATAAAAGATTCTTTCCTTTTCCTTAACAATAATTAAAGTTGAGCAAAAGATCTCAAATCAAAAACTTGTGATAAAGAAAGGCAGTAAGCTCATACAAAGATCACGATAGAAAAATCAAATAAAAGATTCTTTCTTTTTCTTAACAACTTAAAGGATTAAGCATTAAAAAGATCTCAAATCAAAAACTTGTGATAAAAAAGGCATTAATGATCCAAAACAATAGTGGCCAAAAGCGCAAGCTGACACCTTGAAGGCCTGTGGCCACATATGGTGTGTGACCCCACCTTCTTGTCTTTGCCTCCCTTTGTAAGAACCAATTTTGTTCGTCATCGGCTGCGCAATGTGAACCTGCAAAAAGGGCGACCCGGCGACGGTGTGTCGGCCGCCTCTCCAATGATTAAGTCAGCAATGTGGTGAGGAAGAAGAGGGAGGTTGAGATAGTTGGAATTATATACCTTCTTCTATGGGGGATCTTCCTAATTTATAGGGTTCAGTTCCCAAATCTCTGTTCTTATTTTAGGAATAATATCTGCTTTTCCCTACTAAGGATTATTCTTTTATGGGATAAAATCTGTTTTTCCTTATCAAGGATTATTCTTTTATGGGATAAGATCTGTTTTTCCTTATCAAGTATTATCCTTTTAAGGGATAATATATGTTTTTCCTTATGAAGGATTATCCTTCCAAATAAAGAATTTAGAAATTAGGAAATTCAGGGATAAATATATATTTTGCGTATTTTCCCATATGTGGTGAGGTGGCCGGCTGGGGGGACTCGGGATCCTACACGGGTTCAGGGCTGCCTCCCCCATGCAGTGGGTTCAGTGTGGTTTTTAGTGCTTAAATGGGCGCCAGATTACCGACTCATGAGGCGAACCGCCTTGGGTGAGCTTCTCGTGACCAGGGAGGGGGGGAGGGAGGGGTCGCTTCATTAGGCGAGTAGAACAATGGGCTATGCGGGCGTTAGACTGTGTAATTAGTGGGTTTCGGTCACAAAAAGCGGTAGGTACTATAATGCCCCTTTTTCGGTGAAGGTTGATACTTCGAGTTGGGAAAAATCTGGTGCTTTTTAGACCTTGAGTGGGAGAAAATTTGAAGGGGTAGGAGAATTAATCGCGTCAGTTGAGATACGTGTTTGGATATAAAGTGCGTGTGAACCGCACGTTTCCCGACACCAGTGTGCTCGAGGTCGGAGGGGAGCTGTGAGCCCACTGCTTGTCGTGAAGCACTCGCGGGAGTTAGAGCAAATTTCTTTCGCATAGCTCTGTCATTACCTCGTTTGTTGCCAGGAGAGGTCGTTGGGAGTGAATATTTTGTTTTTGCTAATATTTTGAAGGAAGTAAATCTTGGGTAGCTCTTCCCGGCGGGAGGTCGGCTCAGCCTCAAGCCGGGATCATTTGTAGGGGCCTTATTGAGGCCGTCAGGCAATCGGTTGCCTTTGAGACAGCGTAGAGCACAGTGGTGAAGAGAAAGAAAGCCTGAGCTTGGAGCCACGGTCAGGCACATGAGATTTCCAAAACGGCTTAGACGGAGAATGCGAGTACTAAGGAGTGCTGGAGCGGCTTGGAACTATAAGTGGCGTTAAGGAAGTGCATGCGAACTGACGAGGCATTTAAGCGACATCGGACTTTAATACAGTAGGTTGGGCATTAGCCATGTCGTCTTTGGATAGAGGCATTTAGCGCCATACGGACTTTAATATCGCGGTACAGGCATTAACCATACCGGGCGGATAGAGCATTTAAGCTCATCCCAGGACTTTAATATGAAGCGGTTGGATATTAACCATGCGGGCAGATAGGGCATTTAACATCATCCGGACTTTAATATGGTAAATTTGGATATTAACCATGTCGGTAGAGACGGAGTCATGTAGCGCCATCAGGGCTTTTATTACGGCCGTGGGTATTAACCATGTCGGCGGATAAACATTGCGCCATCCGGACTTTAATATGAGTCGGCTAGATATTAACCATGTCAGGCCGGATAGGGTATTTAGCGGCCTCCGGACTTTAATATGAGCCGGTTGGATATTAACCATGCCGGGCCGGATAGGGTATTTAGCGTCATCCGGACTTTAATATGAGTCGGCTGGATATTAACCATGCCGGGCCGGATAGGGCATTTAGCGTCATCCGGGCTTTTATTCTGAGCCAGCTGGGTATTAACCATGCCGGGCTAGATAGGGCATTTAGCGCCATCCGGACTTTAATATGAGTCGGCTGGATATTAACCATACCGGGTCGGATAGGGCATTTAGCGCCATCCGGACTTTAATATGAGCCGGTTGGATATTAACCATGCTGAGCCGGATAGGGCATTTAGCGCCATCCGGGCTTTTATTTGAGCCAGCTGGGAATTAACCATGCCGGGCCGGATAGGGCATTTAGCGTCATTCGGACTTTAATATGAGCGGGCTGGATATTAACCATGTCGGGTCAAACAGGTCATGTAGCGCCATTCGGACTTTTATTCTGAGCCAGCTGGGTATTAACCATGCCGGACTGGATAGGGAATTTAGCACCATTCGGACTTTAATATGAATTAAATTTGGATATTAACCATGCCGGTAGGACAGTCATGTAGAGTCATTCGGACTTTTGTGAGACGGTGGGTATTAACCATCTTGGGTCGGATGGGGCATTGCGCCATCTCAGGACTTTAATATGGCGAATTTGGGCATTAACCATGTCGGGCCAGATAGGGCATTTAGCGTCATCCGAACTTTAATATGGTAGGTGAATATTAACCATGGATTTGAACGGTCGTGTAGCGCCATTCGGGCTTTTATTCTGAGCCAGCTAGGGATTAACCATGCCGGGCCGGATAGAGCATTTAGCGCCATCCAGACTTTAATATGAGCAGGCTCTATATTAACCATGCCGGGCCGGACAGGTCTCAAATCTCCCTCTTCTTCCTCTCCATATTGCTGACTTAATCATCGGAGGCGGTACATCTGCGTCGCCGGGTCACCACTTTGCGGGTTCACGATGCGCGGCCGATGCCCGGGAGATCGGGCAGACAAAATTGGTTCTTACATCCACCATGTCGGCTTTTGATTTGAAAATCTAGTCTTTATCCCCATGGATTCCATCCACACCTAACAATGCTTCCTCTATCATTCTCATCTTCCTTTTTCTCCCTCTTTTTTTTTTTTTTTATCAAACCCTATTTTATTTTTTCATCATATTTCCTGAGAAATAGTTATAAGAAAATTTTCTCATATAGGATATTCATGTCTTCTCTTTCCCTTTGTGTTGGTTGAGTCACTATTAAGTTAGGCTCACAAATAAATTGTGATGTTGAAAAAAATGTAATTTATGAATAGTATAATTTTTTATTTATTTATATGTTTGGATTCTTTTTTTTTAAGTAAAAATAATATTATTGATTTAAACTTACAATATATCTATAGATACAAGATACAAATAGTTGAAAATCATATAGGATAAAATAATATTCACGTTAATAACATAATAAATCGATTAGTAAAGTCATAAATTTGATAATATATTAATTAGAATATGCGGAACCCGATTTTTCATTATATTAATAATCATAATTTGATATTTTGAACTGATAAGATCTATTTTATCTTATTGAATTGTCCTCGCAAGGGTAAAACACAAAGAGGGTGAGGAAATGACTTTTAGGATTTTAGCAGTAATTTTAGGAAAGATTATAAAAAAATTAATAGGTAAAAAAAGTTTAAGTTTTTCAAATATGAGAAAGGTTAGCAGCTTGTAAAAAAGCTCTCTTAGTTTTTATGAATTAGAAAATGACTTCTTGATCTAGCACTTGTGGTCTGCGGCAGAGAAAAGAGGATCAATGGGAGAAATTAGATTCATCTCCACAGCTACGGTTGCACAGAGGAGGAAGCCGAACGAGTCAACTTAGAGGATCGACCTGAATTCATGGGAGCTCCGGTATCTTCTATTTGTTCCCATCCAGAAGGGTGTTCTCTTTCGATTCATCTCCACAGCTACGGTTGCACAGAGGAGGAAGCCGAACGAGTCAACTCAGAGGATCGACCTGAATCCATGGGAGCTCCGGTATCTTCTATTTGTTCCCATCCAGAAGGGTGTTCTCTTTCGAAAGCCTACACAAGATCAGCAAATGACCAATATCATACATCACTTGAAAACCTCCCTCGAGAGAACTCTTGATTTGTTCTACCCACTCGCCGGCCGCCTTGGCACCACCGTCAACGGCGATGACGATACCACTTGTTTCTTTATCGACTGTAATGGCGCCGGAGTTCCGTTCATCCACGCATCCGCCGACGGCGTCACCGTGGGGGACATCCTTGACCCTGTCTACGTTCCTAGGATCGTGTATTCCTTTTTCCCACTTAATGAAACTTGGAACTACCACGGCGTTTCGGAGCCGCTGCTGGCGGTGCAGGTGACGGAGCTGGAGGACGGCATCTTCATCGGTTGTACCGCCAGATCATGTGGTGGCGGATGGAACTTCCTTTTGGCATTTCTTTAATTCCTGGTCGGAAATCTCTCAGGGTTCCGATGTGTATATCCCAATCTCAGTATTTGAAGGCGTGGGTTTTGTGCCTGAGGCCCAATTTCCCCGTGCAATTCTCAGTCAGGAAACTAGTCTTTGGTGGGTTCCCTTCATCATCACCGATGACCGCCCAGGAGAGAGGTTTTCCACTTCAGAAAGAAAAAAATTGCAGCGCTGAAAGCAAAAGCCTTCAATGCGAAAGGGCACCAACCAAATTTCCTCTCTGCAAGCGCTGTTGGCCCATCTTTGGCGATCTGTAACTCGTAACAGGCGTCTTCGGGAGGATGAAGAGACTGTACATGCTATCCCAGTAGGTATGAGACCAAGGATAGATCCGCCATTGCCGCAGCAATACTTTGGGGCTGCAATTCAGGGCGGGCGCGTGAAAATGAAAGCAGGTGAGCTACTGGAGCTGAGTCTGGGTCATACGGCTTGGCAGATTAACCAGATGATTTCTACCTTTACTCATATATCAGCTACCAACTTCTTCGAATCTTGGGCGAAAAACCCTAAGCCGATGTCACCTGTGATCCTAACAATCGGTAATGTTCTCTTGATGAGAAATTCGCCGCGGTTCAATGTCTATGGTACTGATTTCGGTTGGGGAAGGCCAGTTTGCCGTTAAAAGCGGAGGTGGAAACAAATTTGATGGAATGATCACCATTTTTTGAAGCTCTGAAGGGAAACGTGACATTGAGGCTTGCTTATCGCCGGCGACCTTGGAGTCTATGGTGGATGATGCAGAGTTCTTGGACGTCGTCTCCATTTGACTTTAATTTCGATTGTTTAGAATCTTACTTGTTTGGAGTTTGTATCGGTCTTCTGGAGCCTCCTGGAGGTTCCATTATCATTTTTCAATATTCATCATTATTGAGTAATACCCCCACTCGCCGCCGTCAATCTCGATTAATACATGTTTACGTACTTTTTCTCTTTTGTAATTGTAACAGAATTTATTATTTATTTTATTTTTTAATCCCATACTTTGTAAGAAGCTTATGATGATTTGATTCGAAAAACTTTTCCAAAGCTCTCAATTTCAGATATCTGACCATTTATCAAATTTTTTGGTATGATTTTAACAAAAATACAAGTTTTTTTTTTTCTTTCAAAAATAACCATTTCTTTCAAAACATAATGTGCATTTTTATCAAAAAAGAAAAAAAAGGTTATTTTTCAACAAAAACATGAGCTAGATTCACAAATCTTACTTTATCTTTTATCCAAATATTTATAGGCTTTAAATAGTTCATTATTAAAGGTCAAGTGAGTCCATTTCTCTAATACAACAAAGCTAACTGTTTGAAGGAAGATGGAAGAAGAGCTAGAAAACGTGAGAGACTAGATAATGGAGAGCAAGAAATTATTTGTATTCACTACAACAAAAACAGGTTATAGCAGCAACATTTTAGCCGGTATTGTTAAAATTCATAACTAAATTTTTTTCTAAAATTTTCTGTTCATCGTTGCAAATCTTTGTAAGTTCACTAAAGCCCTAATTTTTGTTGCTTTTATTCTCTTCCCAGCTTTGGAGAGAGATGGAGAAATCCATCAACAGATAGAGAGGGAGAAATGGGCGTTGCAGTAGGCGTGGATGCGCTGAGTGAGAGAATGACGATTATGATAGAGTCGGTGCAAAGGTTAGATCCTCGGCGACGCCGTCTCCATTTTGCTCCTTAGGCCACCATCTCTCCACCCTCAGCGTCGATTATTACTACGATAGGTCTCTCTCCTCCGTGTCATTCACCTACAAGAATGCTCATCTTCCAGTTATTCAGTATCCCGCGTATATGATGAATCTTTATATAGACATTGATTCTTCATCACGTATCATTTTATGTATAAGCTGAATGATTATATCGATTAGCATGAAATTTATGAAACAATACACATTTCATGTCAACATATTTACTGCCTTTTATATACTCAGCATCAGCAAGTCATCACGGTCGCAATGACATACTTTATCCTCTAGGCCAAATTATGACATAACATGTCCACGATAGCCTCTGAAAAGCCATGCCAATGACCTTATCATCGTAAAACTCATCACATATCAATATATTAGAACGCATATTGACCTCCAATCAATTACCACTAAACATCCTCAAACTCAAGCAATGACAATTTGATCCTCAAGACCAGTTGTTGCATAGAGATGCCACCTAAAACATTCCACACAACAACCAATAATAGACCATAAAATAGTTCCGAACTTAGTTCAGAAACTAGTCCCCTAATTTCTCTTTTGTTCTAACTTAATGCTTAAGTTAGATATATGGCCCACGTCGCGCCATGTGTCATTGATTTATCGGGGGTATGTTTAACGCCATGATTTGCTTCGTCGCAGTTCGATTCGATTTATTTTAAATGAGCTTGGCTTGGTATTTTCGCTTCGAGATTTTTTCTCAAAAATCCCGTTTTTGGGGTCCGTGGTCACCCGAAGCCCTGAAAATTGTGAAAATCCGATTGTCTCGGAATTTAACAAAATTCATCTAGGTAACTAGATTTCACTAGATGAATCCAACGGTGAGGTCAGTTTGTCATAAATGTCTAGAAAAATTCCGGTTGCAACTTGCTATAAGCGGTAATTTGCAGTTTTTACCATTTCGAAAAATTCAAATTTTTGCGTTTTACACATACCTTTCTTGGCGAAGGAAGATTATCTAAATTAGAAGACACTTGCCGCCCTTGAGGCAAAGAACATCGGTGGAACAAAACGAGCCTCGCATTTTAGCAGGCCTAATTTTGGCTCCTTTCCGTTATCATAAATATGTGTGAGACTTGATGAGGGTTCGATTTTTGGGAGAGAACACCCTCCTTAGGGTTTCTTTCCTCTTTTCTTCTTGAGCCATTTTAGGGTTTTTGATTTTGTTCATTTCTACTTTGGATTTGGGGCTAATATTGAAGATCTAGCACACTAGAGAAGCTCTTGTAGTTGGGGTGTAGATTTTGAGACTCATTTCATCTCTCATTTGTTTTGTATTTCTAAACTCTACTCTCTTTATTAATATTTCATTATTATGTTTATCTTAAATATGATTTTCTTGGATTTCTTAGTTGCAATAAGTATTCGCTTTCCTCTAAGGTTGATTGTGGGAAATTGATGTTTTTGGTTTATATATGTTTTATGATGATTTTGTGGATTCATGTTTGGGTGGATGTTAGTTGGTGTAGTTCTTAGGATTATTATGGTTTAACTAGTGCTCATGCGAGAGTTAGGTCTTGATCCCCGAGCTAGGGCATCCTTGGTGACGCTTAGATTACGCCCTAAAATCTGGTCTGGGTCTCTTAATGTAACACCCCAAATTATGCCATAACAGTTTTATAACATGTTTAGGGTATAATAAAAATAAAAGTATATTTTTCCGGAATAAAATAAACAAGAACCCGGAATTAATATAAAAGTTAAGGGTAAATTAATAATTTACCAATTCAAGACCAAGGGCCGTAATTTAATAAGTTCGTATCTGCAGTAGGAATATGCATAAGTTAAATTAAGAGTAATGAGGATTGGAGGACGAAAGTAATAAAATAAAGATATTAGAATGAAATAGGGAAGAAGATTGTGGAAGAGCTAAGTGGCTTGAAGGAAGAGGGAGGAAGTTTATCGCTGTTTGGATAGTCAAGGATGCTCCAGGAGAAAAAGTTAAATAAAGGGGGGATAAGATCGAATAAGGATAAGGCCAAAAATAAATATCTCATTTTGATCTTGGAGAAAGAGAGCAAAAACGGATAAGAGAGAAGAGAAGAGAAAGGAAGAAGAAGAAGAAGAAGAAAGAAGGAAAGGAAAAAGAAGATCACGGGTATGGAAACTATGTGTGTATGGAATAGTATGGAAACTATGTGTGTATGGAATAGTATGGAATTATGAATAGTAGTATGGAACTATGAATATTTGTATGGAAGTCTAGTGTTTTTGTATGGATGCTATAGTATTTGTCTAGTTTTGGTATAGAAATTATAGATACATGATTTGGAAACCTCTATTTTGTGTATGGTTTGGGTTTGGAAACTCCCAAACTCATTTCTTGGTAGGGTTGAGTTGAGAAGAGCTCTAAGGCTCCTATATATGTGTTTTGGGAAAGGTCTGGTTGCATTTTGAACCAAGAAAATTTCCCTATTTTTGATCATATGCATTAGCTGGACCTTAGAACTGGTTTTTGGGTAAGAAATAAAGGATATTTGGCAGTGAGTCCTTCAAGTAAATTGTAGCCACATCAATGAACTTGATGTTAGGCTTTTGAATTTCTCGGTCGGACCTTTGTAGCGATTCACGGTCTTTTACCACTGAATAGTCATCGGCTAGAGGTCGATCTGTAGAATTGTTGTGGGGTCGGTTGCTAGGGTCAAGTCGGCGGAGGTCAGATCCGGTCCAGGTGAGGTCAGCTCAGCCCGAGGTCAGGTCGACTCGGCCCAGTCAAGTCATTTCGGCGAGTCAGTCGGCTCGAATTTGGGTTTGATGCGATGTGACCACCAGCCGGAGGTCGTAACTTTTCGTTCGAACCGTTTCGAATTCGTTCTCGGACTCTATGAAAAGCCCATTGAGTCAAGAAGCCATTCATATGCATGTGGAGGATAGTAGGTGAGTTAAATTCGGGGTCATCACCATTTCGTCAGTGTCGGTCGAACATTACGTCGGGTCGGCTCGATATCGGTCGGTACCAGTTACGGATTGGCCCCTAGTCGTGTGTGACCCTCCCCAGCGGACGACCATAACTTTTTCGTTCGAACTCTGTTTTGGGTGTTCTTGGACTCTATGGAAAGCTCATTTAGTCAATAATCCATCTGTATATACTTTGTTAAAAGTGGAACCCATATTAGGTTCAGAAATTATGAAAAACAGTAGGCTCTACTGGTAATATAGTAAGTTCCTGAAACATATAATTGTAGGACTGCCTAAGACCAGATATTGAATGACATGGCAGCTCTGTTACGTGGGCAAGCGCGTATAGTCTTCGATCTTCTGATTGGAGTGCGGCAGCGACCTATACGATAGTCTTGACACATTTAGTACTTTGGTACTCTCTCATTAATAGTGACGACACTCTGCGCAGGTCTTGGCACTCTTGCTTTGTCTTCTGGCACCTTAGTGCTTTATCTGCAAATGCGCCGGATGCTGTTGTGTTGTAATCTACTCATTTATTATTACTGGTCTAAGTAGTCAAACAGTTATATGATAAGGGACTGAATAAGAATAATAATAAAGCAATGTACATCGTTCTGCTATGAAAGTACCTACGGGTACCTCTGTACAAGTATAAGCTCCGTAGTACAAGTATAAGATAGATAGAAGTACAAGTATGTGTATAAGTACCTCCGTATAAGTATAAGCTCTGTAACTCCTACGGGAGATCTGAACAAGTATAAGATAGATAGGAAATTTACAGAGTATGTGTATAGAATACCTCAGTATATGTATAAGCTCACATAACTCCTACGGGAAGTGCGAGCAGTATAAAGTTTGTTATATGTGATGATATGCTTGATTGAATACATGTTGATAAAACGGGAAGAAAAATGTAAATGACACGAAATGAAAGCGTGATGTGATAAGAAAGTATAAGATTGTATAAGCCTGTGTAAATTATATGTATGGAACATATATAAGTATGTGAGATATGAGATATGAAAAATGCAAAGATTCGAATAAATGATTGTACATATCGCATATGATTACCGGATAATCATAATTATTCGGGAATATGAGATATGTACTGAACATTAAATACACATGGATTGTCAGCTTAGAGCCTGGTACAAGGATAGATAGGCATGTCTGTTAGGGAAAAACAAGTTTGTAGCATACAATACGATTGGCCCGGATTTGGGTCATTCTGAGCGCCTTGGGCCCTTATAGATGGTGGAACATGCAAGTGCGATGATACTTGTTGCCCGCCAGAGCCCTTATAGATGGTCATTGTTTCATACAATGATAACAGCACCTTCGGGCCGTTATAGACCACTGTTTCGCACAGTGAGTACAACGCCTTCGGGCCCTTATAGTTTCCTTATCCACTTCTAAGGTTTATGCAGACATGAAACATAAAACAAATAACAAGTATATGCAAATGGTTCAAAAATGATAAAGTCGCTGACGCGACATTATATGAGAAAGCGTAAGCATTACTATGCGATAAGTATATAGTTACAAGAATAAGAAGTAAAGGACAAGATGACATGAAAAGTATATGAGATATGATAAGGCATGAAACATAAAACAAATGATAAGTATATGCAAATGATTCAAAAATGATAAAGGTATATGACATGACATGATATGAGAAACATAACATATATAAGCATGTGTATATGACAAGTATAGAATATGACATAAGTATATGATATGTTATATGTATATGTAAACGTGTAAAGTGAGATGACTCTTATTAGTGGTCGTCCACGAGTTATTCCCCTTGGCGGGTTGCGCGGGTTTTCATCGGGTGTAGAGTGCAGAAGGAAACCAGAGGACAGGACAATCCGCATCAACAGTCAAAGGCCACACATCACTAGATGCCCATTGGAAGACCTTTTGGTCTAATGTATAGCATTTTGTTTCTTTCGTAAACAATGTAAATAAAAATGTTAAGACACTTCCATATGTTAGACTTGTATATATATTTTGTAATCGGCCTTTCTGAGAATATAGTACAAGTTAAAAGTTTAACATTATATGAATGAACAAGCTTAAAGGCTATAAGTTTACAAGTTTATAAAAAAAAAATAATAATATGACACCTTCGCTCGACAGAATCACGGGTTGGGGTACGAAGGTTGGATTGGTATTAGAGCATCCCGGATCGGTTCGGGTCGCGATCGAATTCGGATGGGAGAAGGGGCGTATGACTTAGTTAATTGAAATGCTAATTAACCTAATCAAAGAAGTCTAGGAAATTAGGAGATGCCACAATGCTAGATGGATTTCATTAGGGTAGCACTTAGTCTCGGCATTATGTAGTAGGGATCGTATAGGCTGAGAGGTGATCCGTTCGAGCATAGTCACGGGTAGTCTCTTGTATGGAGTGAGAGGTGACCAATAAGATTTCCAAGGAAAGCATTGCCTTATAAAAGTACCATACTTAATGACCTAGATGAACCGAAAGGAGAATAGAGAGTTAGTGTGAGAAATTGAGGGGAGACACGAAAGTGTAAACCTCATATAGGATTCATGAGCGTACGCAGTATGTCACGTTCACTTTCGATCAGCGGCTTAATGAATATAAACCATAAATGCATCAATGGAAACAATCAACCCTAGTATATTTCTTTGAGTTATATCTCCGATATTGTCAAATTCCTTGTGAGTGGACATTGATCACACCCTGTTTGTTTTACTTTATTGTATTCTTATTTTAGTTTAGAAAACCTTCTCCTCAAGTCATTGAGTCGCTCAAATAGTGAACGACTTCACTAGTCGGGGTACTCAATCTTAGCTAAAACCACACCTTCCATGTGGGATAGATATTTGGACTTTTAGTCCTTTGTACGTGCCAATGCGACCCGTGCGGCAGGAAATCGCTAACTTGTTAGGCAGCCTCGGTTGAGATGTTGTGATCTTAGTGACGGGTAAACAGTCTCCTTGGGTGATCCGGTGCAAAGCATCTCAGTGGGCCCCGATGTGGTCGGCTTGGACTCATGGTCTTGTCTTGTACTCCGAGAAACACAAAGAAGCCTGAAAGGAGAGTCGCCTAGTACATTGAAAACACATAAGGGTAAAATGGTTGTTCCACATTAACGAGAAATACCACGGAGATGAGCCAGGTGGTGTGGTACATAAAAATAGGGGCGGGGCCTTCTTCTGGATAATTATGACGGGACCCAGGCTAGGCACTTCGGTAACCCAGGATATACCTTCACTTGAGGGCACAAGAAGGATTCGAGCTTCCTCTGCCGGTGTGCTGGGTGAGATTTGTACTCGGGCCCCTCCACCATCGACCGAAGTGTTGACTGCCTCATTGGGCAGAAGGATGGAGGAGGGCTCAGCTGGCTGGGCAAGGACTAATTATCGTGGTGACTCGGGAAGGTCCCTTGGAGTCCTAGATCTATCATGTTGCTTTGTAGCCCCTTCGCCGGCTACGTAGCCCACCTAGTAACCCAAGTCGTATTGCTCATCGTACAATGCAAGAAAATTGGACTAGTAGTTGGCTTAAAAACACTTAAGCATGCGGTTTGTCTCGGCATCACAAAAAGGGTCCTTGGCTTCAAGATGCGTGGTGTGCTCTTGTCGTGGGTATTTGGATCTCGGCCGTTGGGACTCCGCGTCGGCTGGTGTCATAAGCGCGCGATCTTAGCATGTTATAAGTTAGCCACCTCATGCCAATGGCGGGACCTTTTAATTTGGTGCCTAGCACATCGCGCTACGGTAACCTGACAAGCACGCGGCTTCGGCCACCTCCTTTCAAGCGGGGCCTTGGCCTTGTCTTGTGCTGGAATATAGTTCCGCATCGTCCACGGATGAGAGCGGGTAAGAAGTTGAATTTGCCGTACGTCACAATACTTGGCCATACACGACCCAAACGTGCCCATCTACGTAGCAAGTTCCATTTAGAAAAAGAAAGAAAGAAATCAAGGAATAGAACGGGACTAGGAGTAAGGGTTACCCACGACCTCGTTTAGGAGGGTTGACTCCATGAAGGTGAAAACCTTCTTGATCCTTTGGAGCAGCGAACTCGCGGCCCAGTCGAGACCACCTCCTTATCGAGGTCCCGAAGAAGTGGTTCCTCAAACAGGTTGGAATCCGCTATCAAGGCTTCCATAGAAGGAGGGGATGGGAGGGTCCACTTCGAGGAGGGGCGGTCACGGACCCCGGCCACGACTTTTCCTTTGCCCAGCTGCTGGCTGCAGTTTGGGAATGAGGAGGTGACCCTCCTTGAGCGTAGTCCTTCCTTGGGGTCGTTCCTCGTCGGGCAGGTGGTGGAAGGATGGGGTTAGGATGGATCAGCCATTTGAGGGCCACGAAGAACCTTAGTCGCCTTGGGGGTAGTTGGGAAGTTCCCAAGAATAGAGGGACGAACGCAGGGGCGAGACTCAGTCGGGGAATCTGGCGAAGGTTCCCTCGGCCACTTTCACCCCTCCTTGAGATTACGACGAGGGGGTGGCGAAATTGGAATTTGGAAAGTAGTCACCTACTGTCATATCCTCGGCTTGTTCGAACTCACGAGTTTCAACCGTAGCAGCGATGCAGGTAAGATGCCGACTTAGTATGCACTCCTTAGCACGGGCGTTGCCAAGGCTTTCAAAGTGTAAACGAGGCACTGAAGGGACGACGAAATCCTCGGGCTCATCAAAAACCGCCTGAAGATTTGAGGGAGACAACAAGTGTTTGAAATCCCTTTCTAGGCGGAGAAGTGAGAACTACGGCAAAAGGCGAACTAGGCGGCACCCGGTCGTCCACGGTTTTCCTCGGCACAGAGTACGTAGTAAACACGTGCGGGAGTTAAAGCAAGGGTCGAAAAAGATGAGAGCGAAATTTTATTAAGTAGGCATGAGGGTTTCGTCTGGGCACACAGGGTGAGTACGGGAGCAGGGGTTCCTCGATTATTGAGTACGGCCCTGGGGCCCCGAGCACGACACGTTACCTTAAGGCTTATTCTTACTGGTGTTCGGTAGGTTAGTCACTAGGTGAAGTGGCTAGGCGTCGGCCACGAGGTAGTACCGGCCTACCTTGTGCTACTTGAAGGAATAGGCAAACAACACCTACTCTAAGCTTGTTCAATACGCACACCCTGAGGAGAACCCGAATGATGTTCACATGAATATAAACAGGATGGATTTGGGTGTAATGAAGGAATTGGTGAATCAGCTTGGGGAGATGGAACCTCAGCCCCTCATTAATGTGGACTTTCGGCCAGTGCAATTCATTTGCCTTCGGACCATATTCGTATAGGCTGCGAACTAGGAGCTCGAGGAAGGAAAGGCAACATGGACTTGAGGGGGGAAGGAATACTTTCTTCAAAAGGCATCTGTGGGAGGCTCTTGGACAGGCTCGAGCCAAGTAATGTACAAATGAATGTATGAATATGTAATGTAAGAAAGTGAAATGACTCTCTTAAATATGTCACAATTATGAGCGTAAAGCATTATAACTGACAGTAGGGTATAAAAGGGAGAGAAAGGAAATTCGCTTTTATTTTATCGCTGTGGCATTATCTCTCGGCGTTGTTCTTTACGTGGGAACTGATTTTCTTTCCACCATTAATCCATTTTGGGAGTTGGCAAGGTACCCATTGCTATTAATAGGATATAAAATTACAAAAAAGGAATCCACCTTATAGGTGTAAGATTTTAACGAAATTCATATATATTATGATTTCATGTGCTTAGTTTTTTATAATTCAATTTAGATCTACATTTTTTAGATCAATTCACATTGCAACTCATTTACGAAGTGGCCCAGCGAGCAAAGTGAAATGATGTACATACATATCTTAATCAAGTGGCGAACTTAAAGTGCGACTAAGAGGGTTGATCTTGAGTTTGAAAACAAATTATCTAATCATTGTGCTATAATGCCCATTTGAAAATATTTTACCCCCTAATTATATTTTCTAGATCCGCTATTATCTTTATCCATATCCGTATTCATATACATGAGGGCATTAAAATAGGTAGAAGGGTGAATTGAGACATTAAAATGATAAAATATAATTTTGATTTAATATCATAATGGAGCTCTCTGGGATTAAGATAGGATAAAGTTATATATATATATATATATATATATATATACACATGTAAATAAAAGATGCAACGAGAAATCAAATAAAAATATTCTTCCCTTTTCCTTAATAATAATTAAAGTTGAACAATAAAAAGATCTCAAATAAAAAACTTGTGATAAAGAATGCATTAATCATACATAAGAGATGCAATGAGAAATCAAATAAAAAGATTCTTTCATTCTCCTTAACAATAATTAAAGTTGAACCGTAAAAAATCTCATATAAAAAACTTATGATAAAGAAGGAATTAATCATACATAAGAGATGCAACGAGAAATCAACTAAAAAGATTCTTTCCTTTTCCTTAACAATAATTAAAGTTGTACAGTAAAAAGATCTCAAATAAAAAACTTGTGATAAAGAAGGCATTAATCATATATAAAAGATGCAATGAGAAATCAAATAAAAAGATTCTTCTCTTTTCCTTAACAATAATTAAAGTTGAACAATAAAAAGATCTCAAATAAAAAACTTGTGATAAAGAAGACATTAATCATATATAAGAGATGTAATGAGAAATCAAATAAAAAGATTCTTTTCTTTTCCTTAACAATAATTAAAGTTGAACAGTAAAAAGATCTTAAATAAAACGCTTGTGATAAAGAAGGCATTAATCATATATAAAAGATGCAATGAGAAATCAAATAAAAACATTTTTTCCTTTTCCTTAACAATAATTAAAGTTGAACAGTAAAAAGATCTCAAATAAAAAACTTGTTGAACAGTAAAAAGATATCAAATAAAAAACTTGTGATAAAGAAGGCATAAATCATATATAAAAGATGCAATAAGAAATAAAATAAAAAGATTCTTTTCTTTTACATTATGATAATTAAAAAGTTGAGCCTTTAAAAAGATCTGAATAAAACTTGTGATAAAGGCGTGTCGTATATAAGAGATCACGATGAGAAATAAAATAAACAGTTACCTTTTAAGCTATGATAATTAAAGTTGAGCGGTAAAAGATCTGAATAAAAAAACTTGTGATAAAGAAGGCATTAATCATACATAAGAGATGCAATGAGAAATCAAATAAAAAGATTCTTTCCTTTTCCTTAACAATAATTAAAGTTGAACAGTCAAAAGATCTCAAATAAAAAACTTGTGATAAAAGAAGGCGTGTCGTACGTAATAGATGCAATGAGAAATCAAATAAAAAGATTCTTTCCTTTTCCTTAACAATAATTAAAGTTTAACAGTAAAAAATCTCAAATAAAAAACTTGTGATAAAGAAGGCATTAATCATACATAAGAGAGGCAATGATAAATCAAATAAAAAGATTCTTTCCTTTTCCTTAACAATAATTAAAGTTGAACAGTAAAAACATCTCAAATAAAAAACTTGTGATAAAGAAGGCATTAATCATACATAAGAGATGCAATGAGAAATCAAACAAAAAGATTCTTTCATTGTCCTTAACAATTATTAAAGTTGAACAGTAAAAAGATCTCAAATAAAAAACTTGTGATAAAGAAGGCATTAATCATACATAAGAATCTGATGAGAAATTAAATAAAAAGATTCTTTTGGCCTTGTACTCAATTATTAAAAGTTGAACGATAAGATGCCCAATCAAAAACTTGTGATGAAAAAGGCATTAATCATATATAAAAGATGCAATGAAAAAATCAAATAAAAAGATTATTTCCTTTTCCTTAATAATTAAAGTTAAACAGTAAAAAGATCTCAAATCAAAAACACATTAATTAAAGTTGAAAAAAAAAGATCTCAAATCAAAAACTTGTGATAAAAAAAAGCATTAATATATAAAAGATGCAATAGAAAAATAATATAAAAATATTCTTTTCTTTTCCTTAACAATAATTAAAGTTAAATAGTAAAAAGATCTCAAATCAAAAACTTGTGATAAAAAAGACATTAATTATCGAAAACAATAATGGCTAAAAGCACGAGCTGATCAAAAACTTGTGATAAAGAAGACATTAATTATCCAAAACAATAATGGCTAAAAGCACAAGCTGACACCATGGAGCCTCACAGCCACATATGATGTGACCCCACACTGCTGTGCTGCCTCCACCATGTCGGCACTTTTGATTTGAAAATCTGAAGATCTTTATCCCATGGATTCCATCACCTAACAATGCTTCCTCTATCATTCTATTCCTTTTTCTCCTTTTTTTTTTTTTTTTCCAAGCCCTATTTTATTCTTTCATCATATTTCATGAAATAGTTATAAGAAAATTTTTCTCATATAGGATATTCATGTCTTCTTTTTTCCCTTTGTGTTAGTTATGGGCCTTTTGCAATTTTCTCATAGTTCGATTCTCATATATATATATATATATATATATATATATATATATATATATATATATACTATATATATACCTATATATATATATATATATATATATATATACACACACGTCTTCATGGAGTCTACATTTCGATTCTCATTTTCCAATCTTGAGTACTTTCCAGTGTTTTTTGCTACTAAAGCATTTAGTAAGAAGAATGAGGGTGGCTTCAATAATGCAAGAATGATAAAGTAACCATGGTTCAATAGGTCCGTACGTCATATGAATGCAAATATTTTGTATTTTAATATAACTTTTAAAAACTCCTAACTAAGCAATCATTTTGAGTCACTTTTAAGTTAGGCTAACAAATAAATTGTGATGTTGAAAAAAATGTAATTTATGAATAGTATAATTTTTTATTTATTTATATGTTTGGATTCTTTTTTTTTTTAAGTAAAAATAATATTATTTATTTAAACATACAATATATCTATAGATACAAGATACAAATAATTAAGAATCATATAGGATAAAACAATATTCAGGTTAATAATATAATAAATCAGTGTAAAGTCTATAAATTTGATATTATATTAATTAGAATATATCGGAACCCGGTTTTGATATATTGATAATCATAATTTGATATTTTAAACTGAGAAAATCTATTTTATCTGATAGAATAGTCCTCACAACAGTAAAACACAAAGAGGGTGAGGAAATGACTTTTACGATTTTAGCAGTAATTTTAGGAAAGATTATAAAAAAATTAATAGGTAAAAAAAGTTAAAGTTTTTCAAATATGAGAAAGGTTAGCAGCTTGTAAAAAAGCTCTCTTAGTTTTTATGAATTAGAAAATGACTTCTTGATCGGCCTTTAGTGGTGCGGCGAGGAGAAAAG
This sequence comes from Tetrastigma voinierianum, assembly GCA_016808115.1. Classification (NCBI taxonomy): domain Eukaryota; kingdom Viridiplantae; phylum Streptophyta; class Magnoliopsida; order Vitales; family Vitaceae; genus Tetrastigma; species Tetrastigma voinierianum. The sequence continues at coordinate 44,927 of JAEQBH010000327.1, forward strand.
AGGATCGATGGGAGAAATTAGATTCATCTCCGAAATTTACGGTTGCCTGAGGAGGAGGGGCCAGGAACGAGCGAAGCTCGGAGGATCGGCACGAGATCCATGGGAGCTCCGTCATCTTCTACTCGTTCCCATCCTAGAAGGTGTTCTCTTTAACCTACACAAGATCGTGAAATGACCCGATATCATACATCACTTGAAAACCTCCTCGAGAGAACTCTTGATTTGTTCTACCCACTCGTAGCGCCTTGGCACCACACTGTCAACGACTTGTTTCTTTATCGTGCAATCTTTGTCTGATTTTTCGCGGGGCTGTTTTATTTGCCTCTTATGCTCTTCTTTCCTTATGATTTACGATACACTTGTCATGAGTTCGGCTCGGGTGCCGTTCTTGGATCGACTCAACAAAATTGACATAAATAGCTTGCCATTCACAAAATTAGGCACAAAATGCGATCAATGGAATAGTCGGGACCTTAACGTGCAAATCGGGTTAATTCGTTTGATTAGTACACAAAAAGTGCTCAAAACCTACAATAAATAGGGCTCAAAAAAGCACTTTTTGGGCACTAATCACTTCTAACTTGTAGCTTTGAGTTCGGCTTGGATTCTTCGTGTTTGAGTCGACTCAATGATTTTGGCATAGTTAGCCTGCAAAAACTACAAAATGTGCCACAAAATGCGATCAAAAGTATAGCAGAGACCTTAATGTGCCAATTGGGTTAATTAAGTTGATTAGTACACAAAAAGTGCTCAAAACCTGTAATAAACAGGGCTCAAAATATCATTATTTGGGCACTAATCACCTAGATGGACTTAAAGGAGAATAGGGAGTTAGTATGAGAAATTGAGGGAAGACACGAAAGTGTAAACTCATATAGTTCACTTAGGCATTACCGCAGTATACGTTCGCTCAATCCAGCGCTTAATGAATATAAATATGAAATGCATCGATGGAAACAATCGACCTGATATATTTCCTTGAGTTATATCTCCGATATTGTCAAATTCCTTGTGAGTGGACATTGATCACACCTTGTTTGTTTTGCTTCATTGTATTCTTATTTTAGTTTAGAAAATGATAGGGTTTAAAAAATAGGCTTGCGGGCTGATGACCCGAGAAGCCCGAAGAGTGAATGCATGATACACAATACCCGGGCTCCTCGGTGCAGGCCCAAATCGAGCCAGGGGCCGGGTCCAAGGATAATCTGAATGAATTGGAAGCCCCATATCCACAAATCCCAGTTGCATCGCTCATCTGAGAAAATAGAATAACACCCCAGCAATATGTTATCTGGAGTCAACGAGCCCATCGATAAGGAAGGGAAAATAATAACAGATCATCGCCAGTTGGATCTCCCCCAATAAGGAAAGAGGATTATCTCAAACAAACGGCTCATACATGTCATGTACTTGAATCAGATATGGACTAAAATAAGAAATATCCCGAGTCGATGGGAAGACAACCACCGTCCAAGCGGTTGAACATCTACTACTCATCTGAAGACCACCCGCTCCGGTGAAAGATGCGCAAAAACCAACGCCAACATTCTTATACACATTCTGGACGCATATTCCGCGTAAAGCACATTCGCCTTCAGCGGTCTCTCTTTTTCTCTCGAAAGAAGCCGACTTAGGCAGCCAGACGGCAGGCGAAGCGCTGACCAGCTATGCATTGTTTTTGCGGAGGTGCTCGTTGAGCACACCGTCGCGATTACAACGATCTACCTCAGCGAGCAATCAGGCCTTTGCATCCCGACCCGCAGGCAATGGTCAGCCCGACGGCCCCTACGCTCGGCCGATTCGGTTGAAAAAAAAGCACCATCGGTTGGCGCGGAATACGTAGGAGCAGCGGTTTATTTATAAATATCGCGATTTCGATTCACGTGCTTATCGACAAGGAATACGAAGAAGCCCGGCGCCGATCAGCTAAGGATGCGGGATCCACGGGCCGCGCGAGATAACGGACCTCTAGGACAGCGGAAGCAATCTGAGCTGACCCGGCAAGTGGAAGCGCCGCCTCGTCGATCAGCGATAGAAGGGTGAGGCGGCTTACCGCTCACGGTTGCAACATCCACGGGAATCTACGGCGGGCGGAAGGGCCGGGACCATTACCACCGAGAAGGAAACTGACTTGGTCGGGACATTCCAGTGGCGTCGAAGCGAAGCGAGTCCAGCCCGTCAGGGGGCGGACCACGATTAGCCCTGCGGAGAGGAGGAAGCGAAGCCAGCCACCGGGTGATTCGAGCGGCCTGCACATCACCTCGGCCCGGGAGCGGGAGGCGGACATGGGAGCGAGAGGTTTGAGTCTTCAACGGGGCTCGGTAGTGTGAAGGGGTGGTTGGGGCGGCGGCCCGAATCTTATGGATGCGCAGTGCGTGACTGATCTCCGCTTCACAGTAGAGTCTTCACCGCCCCCCCTTTCCCAGTAGTTCAGGAGATGCCGCAGGTAAACATTCGTTGAGTCAGACCAGTCGATCACCTTAATACCTAAAATCAGGATGGGCTACGTGGGTATGGTTGCAATGCGATGCGAGACGTCGCCACTACACCCTGGGAGCCCGACCTTGGCACGGTTGATAAGATTCCCCCGCCCCGTCATCTGGGTTCATTGGGGGAGGCTAGCATCCATTGCGGTGTCTCAGTTCATCAGAGGCGAGCGTCTGGAAAGCTGAGGAGTTACCATGCGGTGAGGTGTCGAAGCGGGCTCGAAGTTTAAATATGATCTGAAAGTTGTGGGTCGAAAAAGACATACAGATGAGAAGTTCGCCATCACGGCCCATTCATTCTGGGGTTAAGAATTACAATCAAGACTTGATGTTTTCCATCTCGAAGAATCCATAACCCGGCATGGCGAAGTACTCATGACGGAGAAATACATAAGCGGCGAGGAGGCCACGATATGAAAGAAAGAGTTCTTCCGCCGCGTAAAAGAAAAAGTCACAGCCAGACGAAGCAGCGGGGCGAAGTCCTAAAAGGCAAGAGCGGCAGGGACAAATCCCGAAAAGATCAAAGAACGATCACTTGCCCCGAAAGGAAATCTCAAAGACCGTCTGGGCCCGCACAATCGAAGAGCGATATTACTCGCCTCGGTAGCCACCTAATAGCCTCGGTGTCACCGAGTCTGCGTGAGGTGCGAAAGCGAAGCGATTCTGAGATGGCCAACTCAGATGAAATTAGATCCCGCCACAAGGGACAACTCCAAATATTGCGAGTTCCATAGGGATTACGGGCATCACACGGACAATTGTATACAACTGAAAAGAGAGATAGAATACTTAATACAGTGCGGATATCTCCGACGTTTCATATCTCAGGAACGGCGGGAATGGGGCCAGTCGGTCGAATCGAGCCGGGGGCCCCGACTCAACATGACCACCTCGGCAAGCGGCAACTCAACGCCGACCCAGCCTTGGAGAAATCCACGTGATCTCGGGAGGATTTGCAGGAGGAGGAGAATCTAGTTAGTTATTTCCGGAAGGCCCGCTGCGTAGCATCGGTCAGCGAGACGGAAATCTGACGATGCTAAGCGGTGTTCGCGACTCGACACTACCATCACATTCTCTGACTCAGACCTGGAGGGATGCGGTATCCCCATGACGACCCATTGGTGGTTGGCGCGATACGTGCTTGACACAGCAGAGTCCATCGGGTTTTAATTGACCGCGGGAGTTTAGTGTGTCTTAGCCTTTCGGCCCAGCCGACAAAATGGGCATTGGGAGAGAAAAGCTGGAACCCGTCAGCACACATTTGCGGGGGTTTTCGAGAGAAAAGGTATTACCATTGGGCTCGATTCAAGCGGGTGCTAGCTTAGGAGAGCGCGCGACGACGGCGGCGGCGAGGTTCTGTCGTAGACACCCAGTCGGCTTATAACATCTTCTTGAAGCGAGACCCTCCCTCAGCATGTAAAAGCCATCCCCTCTGCATTATCACATGATAATCAAATTTCCCGACCATACGCGGGTGGCAAAGGAATGGTCCGAGAGATCAGCGAGTAGCCCGAGGAATGCTACCGCCTCCATGAAACAAAGGCGATTGACGCGTGAATGTAGATGAAGCTTGACATGCACTTTTGGCGAATCTCAGCGACAGAGCCCTCGGAGGAACGGTATCGGATGGCGACCGGAACATCTAGCCTATATCGGCTCACAGACTAGCGGAACACCTCGAAAACCTCCTCGCTTTCCGATTTTAAGGCGAGAATAGAGACATTTTTCGGCGTGAAGCGGTGGACGTGGGAGGAATCGATCCTCTGATAATCCTCATAGAGTTGAACACCAGCCCATCCTTGAACCGGTCAAACAAAAGCGGGGAGCTTGCGCGGAGGCAGAAAGCCATCAACGAGGAAATCGGCAAGCTTCTCCAAGGAGGAGCGATTAGGGAGGTAGAATATCCGAGTGGTTGGCTAACGTTGTCCTCGTTAAAAAGCGAATGGCAGTGGCGACTGCGTATCGACTGGCGGCGCTAAACAAGGCTGTACTTAAGGGCTATTTCCTTTGCCAGGATCGTCTCATCGTGGGCGCCCTTTGCGGGCCCACGAACTTCTCGGTTTTATGGACTCATTTTAAAACACAATCAGTTAGCATGGACGGATGACCCGGGAAAAGACCTCTTCGTCACGGCTCGAGGAGACTTGCGCTGCTCAGGTGATGCGGGTTGAGCTCAAACGCGGGGAGGCGACCTACGAGAGGCTAGTAAGCCAGATGTTCGAGGAAACGGATAGGGCGCAGCTATGGAGGTATCGTGGGCGCGACATCTTTGGTAAAATCTACTACTGACCCGATCTCCATCCTCACTCTCGGGGGCGTTCGGATCTGGGAATTGTTATGAAGTGCGGGACGGCTAAATCGCCTTTAGGCGTGTCGGCGGAAAATTTGCAGGCCGTAGTCGACCCGCGGGAGTGAGGCAAACCGGATAAATAAAGGTTGTGCTCGACATGCCATCATCGCCGGGGAATAAAGGAAATTCCAACGGTAGCGGGAAGGATTACGGCCACTAAGCGATTTGTATCGAGGCGGTAATGAGTGCCGACCGCTGTAGTTCACGAAGAAGGCCTTCCAATGGGATACGAGAAGTGCGAAGAAGCATTTACTACATTAAAAGCATTATATGAGTTCTCCACCCGATGCATTGATCTGTCGAGGAGAACTCCTCCTCTGTGCAGCGTGTCGACTTCTCGACGGTAGCGGTACTAAATCGGAGATAAAACGAGTCTGGCCTGAGTGCACTATTGCGGTCGGGCTACAAGATGGGCGGAGGAGAGGTGCAGGAATGGAAGAAGCTAATGCTAGGCGGCGGTAGCCACGGCTCGGAAGCTCCGTCCTATTTCAGGATACACCGTAGAAGTCCAGACGAGGAATATCCGATGGAAAGCGAGTATTGCCTGAGCCGAAGCCTCAGGGAGGTGATGAAGTGGGCCATAGAGCTAATGAGTTCGACATCGAATCTGAGCCAAAAACAGCCATAAAAGCCCACAGTCTGTGAAGCCGTCATGGAATTCACTCGTTGAACTTTAAGACCACTCACGAAAAGAGCGACCTCGATCACGGAAGCTCTGTAGATGGAGCCTCGAATCTGTGAGGAAGCGGGGTGGGTCTAATTCTAACCTCACCGGAAGGGATAGACGATGAATATGCACTGGTTGGGTTCCATGCTTCAAACAACGGCGAAATTATGGCTAGTGATAGCAGGCCTCAACCTCGCCCATTCATTAGAGGTCGACCAGTTAGAGGTATACAGTGACTCCCAGCTGGTGGTCAGACAAATAGAAGAGACCTACGAAGCCAAAAGTGGCTTGATGATTCTATACCTCCAAAAGTCCGCGATCTATTAAGAAATTTGTGTTGGTTCAAGTCAAACATGTCCCAGACGGAGAGATTCACGAGCCCGAGGAAGCCTTGGCGAAGTTAGCCACGACCTCCTGAGAGACCTCGGCGGGTCGGCCTTGGATTGGATACTTAGGCGGAACCCTCTGTCGATCCTTATAGCATGGCCGGTTGCCCAGATAGAGTCCTAGCGGGTTGGATGGACCATTTGGAGTTCTCTGTAGGCGGGAGCTACTGACGACCAGAAAGAAACCGAGCCGAGGAAATAAAGGGGCGGGGGTCGCCGTGTTCCACTTTAATCATGAAGGGAAGTCACTACAGCGAGTTTTTCACTCCCGGCTCTTAGCCGTGCATGCGGGAGAGGACATCAAGTACATGTTGAGAGATGTACACGAGGGTGTATCAGGAATCATGGGCGGGCGTTAGCGGGAAGGTTTAAGTCAGACCTCACCGTGACCATGTGCTGGATCGCGACCGATCTAGTGTTCGAAATGCGGGATCGCCGAGGAGCACGCCCCGGATCTCACGCCTCCGAGTCAGGCCTTGGCATCATCCCAGTCTGGCCTTTCCAACAATGGGTTGGACTCATTGGGACCCTTGCCCATTGGTAAGGGCGATTACAAATTCATATTATTCCCTTGTTCGGATTACTTCACCATTAGACGAAGCTAGAACCTTTAGCCCTGATTACAAGCAAAAATCGCCAATTCAGTGTGTGACCATCATATCTGGAGTTTAGCATCCACAGGAGCCTTGAGAGTATCGGACAACGAAAGCAATTGACATTTTCAGTTAGAGATTTTTGTGCAGGAGCTCGGAATTAAAAATTGTTACTAGTCAGGCATCATGATCGATATAGACGGTAAAGTCAAGTCGAACCTCCAGCATAGAATAAGTAGAAGATCTTGGGTTGGGTGAATATAAAATTTATATGGACTACAAGGGACCGACACGAGTCGACAACCAGGAAACCCCATTTGCCTACAGCCTTTGCCTGACGAGTAGCCCAGTTGAGATCGAAATAAAGTCTCGAGAAGTCGAGTTAGCATCAGGAGGAACATAATGACGAGGCCTTCGTGCAACTTAAACTCCTAGATGAAAAGCATGAAACGAGGTTCAAAGGCGTGCGGAGGAGTATCGAAAAGGAAGACGAGCGGGTATTATAATCAAAGTCGACCCGGGGCTAGGCTTTAGTTGGGGAGAGGCCCATTACATATAATAAGAATTCTCGGACAGCCCGATTATGAACTCAAAACATAAGAGGAAAAATCTTTACGACATACGTGGAATCTTGAACATCTTAAAGCGTTTCTACCGGTAAGTATCAGTATGTAATGTTAAATAATACTTGTACTCCCGGATCTCATGTGTGGATGGAGCGTTCATTGACCATTTGGTTGGAGCATCTCAAGCAGTTCATATATGAATACGGAAAAAGCCAAAATAAGAAGATACATCGACATAAAAGCAAAGTATCCCCCTCTTTATTTCAATTGAATTACGTTGATTACAATCAATGGTGTCCTCGATTACATCTTGAGTAATGTCGATTACAAGCGAGTTCCTCGAAAAAAAAAAAAAAAAAAAAAAAAAGGGGTGATAGGGAGAAAAGAAAAAGAAAGTGGAAAAGAGGAGAAAGAAGAAAAGGAAAAAAGGGTGCAAACATGGATTCGAGACGGAAGGAAAAAAAGAGACAAAGGAGAAAGACATAGTAAAGAAAAGGAAAATTTGGAGAGAAGAAGAAAAAGGGTGATAGGGAGAAAAGAAAAGAAGAATTGATAGGAAGAGAGGAGTAGGAGGAAGAACAAAAGCGGAGGAGTGCGGCCACGAAGATCGCCGCCCTCTCCGGATCTGATCACAGCACGGGAGCTAGGGAATAACATGGCTCCGTAAAGGGAGACCCCAGGGAAAAACCTGACTCAGCATGGAAGGCAGCCAATGGCTGACTCAGATCTTGAAGAATCTCGACGATGATCAAACTTGACTCTTCATCTCTTATTGAGTTCAGGTTCTGCGTGCCGAGAACAAGCCTACGCGTGATTCGCCGATATTTATAAGGAGATCAGTATTGAAATTCGTGCGATCGTCAAAACTCTCCATAAATCCATTAAAAGCGCTCGCCCTGCCCAGAGTGAAATTAACTAGCATGGCAAAAGCGTTTCAAGTGCATCAACTCTTCAACTTCACGAGCCCACGGCGCGAACCTGGCCTTGGTGGCGAGCTCCCTGCTGCCACGGGCCTTTGCGCCTCGAGTCGAGCTAGCTGGGGGCTACATCGTCACTCGGCCTTAAGCGCGAGACCACTGCTCACTTTGGCAGGCTCACCTACTCACTTTGGTCCGCGGCGCCTCGAGGAGTCGGGCGGCTCGGGCTATCGTACTTTCGGCCTTAGGCGCTCGAGCCCACGCTAAATTTGAGCGATCCCTGCCATACAGGCCTGGCGCCCTCGGGAGTCGGGGTGACTCGGGCTACATCGCCACTCGACGCCTTAGCGCCGAACCCGCATTTGCTCACTTTGGCGAGCTCACCTACTCACACAGACCCGCAGCCCCACTTGCCTCGGGTCAGACGACTCGGACTACATCGCCGCTCGGCCTTAGGCGCCGGAGCCCGCGTTGCTCCGCTGATTAAGCTCACCTACTCCGCCTGAGGCCGCGGCTGCCTCGGGAGTCGGGCCATTTCGGGCTACATTTACCGGTATGGCGCCGGAGCCAGCCTCGCGGCGGCTCACCTACTCCGCCTGAGGCCACGGCGCCTCGGGAGTCGGGCCATTTCATTTCACGCTCGCCGCTCGGCGCCTTGCGCCCGGAGCCACGGCGCTCACTTTGGCTGAGGCTCGCTACTCGCCAGGTGGCACCTCGGGAGTCGAGCCGGTACTCGGGCTACATCGCCCTTTGGGCGCCCTTGCCGTTGCATTGCTCGCCCCAGGCAGGCTCTCTCTCCACACAGACCCGCGCTGCGCCCAGAGTCGGACCAGCTTCATTTATCGCGCTCGTGCCAGCGCGGGAACGCTGCTCACCTGAGCTCATCCCATTGCTCGGCGTGGGCGGGCTGCTTTGCTGCTCGTGACGAGCTCATCCCATCACTTTCGGCGTAGACGACTCTGCTGCTAATCGATGCGGCCCGAGCTCGCCCATCACTTTCGACAACTGATGACTTCTGCTACATATTCATTCGGCCCAGTCTTTGTCATGACGTGGGCCCGAGCTCCTTTCAGTATTCATTCGGCGAGCTCTTCCCGTCACACACAACCTTGGGCGGCTCTGCTCAACTATTCATTACGGCGGCTCATCCGTATAATATGGGCGGGCTCCTGCACTATTCGACTGTGACTCTTTGTCACCGCAACGGGTAGAACAACGCACCGACTATTCATTACGGCCAGGCTCTTCGTCCACAACATGGAAAACCGCCGGTATTCATTGACGACGAGCTCTTCCCATCGCGAGCATGGGCGGGCTCTACTTTACTCTTCATTCGGCGAGCTCGCCCATCACACAACAAGATGACCACGCTCAACTATTCATTCGGCGAGCTCATCGGTCCCTTTCGGCGTAGATGAGCTGCTGCTGTAGCCGATACGGCGAGCTCGTCCCGCTAACCGGCATGGACCGAGCTCTGCTTTACTATTCGATACGGCGAGCTCATCCCATCACTCAACATGGGCCAGGCTCTACTTTACCTACTCATCAGCGAGCTCTTTATCCACTATGACATGGCGAGGCTCACGCTTTCTGAATATTCATTACGATGAGCTCTTCCGTCACTCGAGCATGGGCGAAACTCCTCCTCGAATGTCGATTAAGCGAGCTCTTCCTATTACTCAACATGGGGCTGAGCTCTTATTTACCATGGGCGACCTCTTATTCGGCAACTCACATTGTGAGCTCTTCCCATCACTTAACATGGGCTGGCTCCTACGCAGTATGCATTTTGGCGAGCTCATCCCTCGTTCACCTTTATCGAGCTCTACCCAGTAGTTCCGCAACGACGAGCTCGTCATCGGTTTACATGTGGACGGAGCCTGCCAGGCAATTTACATCGGCAAACTCACCACCGACTCGCGAGGGGCGAACTTCGGCCAATGATCGACTTAGCGAATCCTTCCAGCAGTTAACTTCATCGGAAGTCGAGGCCCGGCTCTACTGAGGCCACGGCGACTAAGTGCGGCGAACTATTCATCTCATAAATACTCCAATCTGGGCCATTCAAATCGCAGAGAATGGCAGCGATGCTGTGAAACCTTGAGCGATATATATATATATATATATATATAATATGTTTTGAAAAAGGAGCTACATGTCTCGGGCCGGTCGGAAACGAAAAGGAAGAACATACATATAGATGAACAAATAAAGCGGCACCGAGGCGAACCGCGTAGAAGATCAGCGGGCGTCGGCGGGAGGAATGGGCCAGCGAAGAGGGGAGTGGCCACGGCGGAGTACCCGGGCTCTTGAGAATAGTTGTGAAAAGATTCCTCTGACCTCGCCGTCCTTTGGGGAGGATCAAATTAAAGTCGGATACGAGTATCGTGTGACTAGTTGGCTGAGCCGCGAAGCCCGAGCACGGCTGGTCCTGTTTTGCCTGTGACCTCATCCTGCGGCGGCTAAATAACTCGCTAATGAAGATTTGCGCGCAATCCATGACATTCCTCATTCAGCCCAGTTACACTTTATTGCGGCTTGAAGATTCCTGACCAACGATCTCTATGGCGCCTTGCTTTTCGAAAGCTTAGCGGCAAGCGCGAGTCTTGGCTGCATAGTTCCGCCATCGCGTTCTTGCCGCAATAATTCCGCGAAGATCGCGGCTCACCCGGGAGGTAATAGGCTCTCCTAACCACGAAGAGCTCACTCTTGGCGGGACTTCCCGGCCCCTCAGGGCTCACTCAAATCACTGTGAAGCACGGACCACTTCTCGAACCTCCCGCACGCCTTTGGTACGCGCCCGAGGCCTGCGGAACCTCGTCTTCCTACTTTACGCGGCAGGCGGCCAGTATATTTCATCCCGGACTTAAGTAGCTCCACTTCTTGATCATATCTTGCGCTCGCTCCACACCTTCGGTTAGTTCGGAGGTAGAGATGCCACCTTCGCTTTATAAATTAGGCCCGATTCTTACGTGCTTCGTTTAGTTTGGCCTTCTCGGCCAGGCCTTCCCGGATGAGTGGCTTGCATATCAAACACTGAAGATACTTGCTCGACACGGAGCGACGCTGAGCAGCACAATTATAGACTAAGAGCCAGCCCACGAAGGGATAAAGCGGCACAAGTCGTGGCGTCGCGCCAGGCCTCCCGGTCGGAGTCGCGAGATGGAGGAGGCGGCACCTGCGAGTTCGGTGTTAAAGCGAAAGAGTCCAGTTTTGTCGACTTTTTGCTTTCGGTTTCTTTCTCTTGAGTTATCGCCTTGGGAGCGGTGGCTTCTTCAGCGGATTCAGGCGGTTATAGGCATAACCACAGCGATTGCTCGCGGCGCACTCGAAAGGGTCTTTAGCCCTTCGGGTGATCGGAGCTCGGGGTGTGGGGCTCCCGAAATCACGGGAGCTCGCCTAAGGGGCAGCCGCCCAGCTACGGCTCTCGGCGGTAGGAGCGCTCCCGGCCTCCCGAACACTGGTGAAGCAGACCGCTCCTCCTCGATGGGCTCGGTTTTTCCTTTTCACACTCGGAGGGCTTAGGGCGCCGCCTTTGATTGAACGAAATCTCTCCCTGGTAGGAGCGCCGGCGATAAGCCCGACGGGAGAGGATCCGAGGAGCGCGACGGTAGACCTGCCGAAGCGGAGGAGCGTAAAGACCTCGGATTAGATGGACCGGGAATGTCGCAGGCCTTATCAGTGCAACGTGGGACGGGATCATCCAGCAGCTAGAGGCTATGACATTATCTTCGGCTCTAAGTTCAAAGGCAGGCCTGCGGGAAACAAACGAGATAGTACAGTGAAACATCCGACCACTTCAAATAAGTCATATCAAAAAGCAGTACAAATACTCACGAATGTTGTCGGGGCGCAGTAGTAGGAACACCGGGGTGTTGTCCTTGTCGAGGAAAAGTTGTATTCCCAATTGAAGCCTTCTTGAAGAAATAGCATCCCTTCCGCACTGACCTGTCACGAAGATGGAAGATCGGAGATCCTGCATGAAGGGGAGCCGGGCATCTTGGAAAAATAAAAGAAAGCCCTCGGTGGTCTCATTTCAGGAGAAAAAAATGAAAAACAAGGCTGACTAGGGACGAGCCCTTCCCATCCCCTAAGGGAAGCGATAGCCCCACCAAAATGCCCCGTAGATTTGGGAGCCAGTTAGGAGGGCAAATGTTAATGTTGCAGAGACCCTCTTCATGAAAGGGTGCAGAGGAAAACGAAGGCCATTGTCAAAGGCGACCTCAAAAAAACAAACCATCCCAGGCACGAAGGCTGCATAAAAGGTTAAGACATCGGGGACCCATACTCGTATACAAGGGGGAGGTCGATAACGATCAGCAAAGGTACTCCCATACGAAGGGTCGACCTTACTAGGTCCCACATTCATAGCATGTTGAACGACAGATTTAAGGTACTTTCAGGCCCCGGATATGTAAATTAGGTTTATTTTGGCTTTACCGCTTGTCGGCGGGAAGAGGCGGCCGGCGGCGTTCGGGGTTCGGATATAGGCGAGGCAATTTGGGCATCTCAGCCGGTCTGGCCAAATGACAAGCGGTCGTCGCGATCCCGAAGAAGGCGACCTTGACCCGTGATGGAGACTGACGGCGAGAAATAAGCGATCGGTTAAACCCTAGTGTTTCGTCGTACCAATCAAAGCGATACGGACCTGATGGACCCGATCTGATGAAGGTGAGCAAAAAAGGCGTAAACGGGAGAATTTGAGAAAGAAAGGGTCCGGACGAAGCGAGCAGCGAAGATATCCTGAAAACGGAAGGCGGAGATAAATAAGCGAAAACTGGGGTCATCATTATTCTGAGACTTATGGCGACGAGGCTTTGCTTAGGCCCGACCACGAGCGATTGGCGTAGAAACTTCTGGCCGTCTGAGGAAATTCAAACCGCCTTGCGCCCGGCGTACCTGGTACAGAGAGCGAACTGATAGGGTTTAAAAATATAGGCTTGCGGGCTGATGACCAAGCCCGAAAGTGATCGCCCGATGCGATACCTAGGCTCCTCGGTGCAGGCCCCGAATCGAGGCCCGAGGGGCCCCGAGTCAGGACAATCCTGAATGAATTGGAAGCCTTATCCTACCAGCATTCAGTTGTGCATCAGCTAAATACAAAAAAATAGAATAACCCTGCTTAGTATATTATCCTGTCGATCAACCAAACCTTATCAATAAGGAAGGGAAAATAATAACAGATCATCGCCAGTTGGATCTCCCCCAATAAGGAAAGAGGATTATCTCAAACAAACAGCTCCTTCTATATCCTGTACCAAATCCGATATGGACTAAAATAAGAAATATCTCAATGGTTTGTAATGGACTCATAACCACCATCCAACTGGTTGAACATCTACTATAAATACAAGACCACCCATCGGTGAAAGGTACGCAAAAAACCAACGCCAACATTCTTACACACATTCTCAGACGCATATTCATATGCAACACATTCGCTTCTAAGGCCTCTTTTCTCCTCGTAAAGAAACCCGACGAGATCTGAGCGCCACTGGGCGAGCCCTCGCGACCCTTCTTCCTTGTTTTTGCAGAGGAGGCACGCCCGATCCCGTGAGATCAACAAGGCAACGATCCACCTCACCCTGCATTAATCCAGACGCCCCGCATCCCACCCCACAAACAATCCGGTCCACTTAACGACCCCTACACGCTCCAGCCTCCAGCTCCTGGCTTGAAAAACACCATCAGAAAACATTCTTCTCAAGTCATTGAGTCGCTCAAATAGTGAACGACTTCACTAGTCGGGGTACTCAATCTTCATTAAAACCACACCTTCCATGAGGGATCGATATCTGGACTTTTAGTCCACTATATTACTTGTGCGACCCATGTGCTTGAGGAAAACCGCTAACAAGTAGTAACCTCGAAGGCCTGCAGCCCAGTTGAACGGTCTCGACAGATCCACGCAGCATCCCGGGCGGGCCCGAAGGCGCAGTTATGGTCTTGTGATGTACTCCAAAAACACAAAAAGCACAAAGGAAAGTCGCCTAGTACATTCAAAACACATAAGGGTAAAATAGTTGTTCCATTAACCAAAGAGAAATACTTAGGATTGTGACGCCCCAAAACCGGGGTGTCTCGTTGACAACCCGTCAACCCACGGAATACTCGTGGAAAAGTTGTTCTACTCACGAAAATCGGGCAGAGTCTCCTTTGTGCGGGGAGTTCTACCCAAGGTACAAAACCTGTCCCAACAATTACAATGCATTCACAAGGTCCACATGGCAAATAATGGCTACTGGGCCCCATCAATACTGCTACAAAATGCACTCAATTATATACAATAGTTCAAGAGTTAATAAATTTAATTCAACATATATCAAAATTTAGAGTTTTAATACATGTTATACAAAAGTCTCTATCAAAAGCCACAACCCGTCTTTCTTCTAAACGCGGCCTCTAAAGGGGAGTCGCCTTCCGCATAATCCCCTCGCACTCCGAGCCAAGTTGATCCCCCGACAGGTGAGCAAAGCCCGTAGTGGTACTCTCCTACGTGGGTTACCTCACCTGGGCGGCACATGCCATAGCAATCAATCACATCCAATTACATGAACCTACTTGAACATTCTACATGACCAATCCCATGTCCCGAGTCCTCACCGACTCCTCAGCATATGCCTAAGCCGAATGCGAGTAAAATATCCAAATTTTCAAAACAAAAGCTTTGTTCTAAAACTCACTACCACTTCAAATACATTGACTACCCTCCACAAGGCGAATTTCTGATACGCCTAAATGTCATGGTCCTCATCCCAAGGATTCCTGATTTACTCTTCAAGGCAATTCTTCGGATAATCTTCCGTCGAAATTCCTTTCATAAACATTTTCGTTTTTCTTTCAATTTCATGTCATGCACTTAGTCCTAATATTCTAGGGTGCCCCAGTGCATATGGAATGCATGATGTCAATCCCAACAAACTCATAATATCTAAACATGTATATACAACATAATTAATCCACATAAATATGCACCACAATCAATAACACCAAAATTAGCCTTCACATGGGTTAATTAACAAACACAAACAATCTATTTGAATCACTCAACATCATAAAAATCACACCAAAATCACATCACTATTCACATGAACGCTGAAAACCCTCGGGTTGGCACCGTTCACGCCTACAACAACGAGGAGCCTTTCTCCCACTTGGCTCAAATGTTTTGAGATCGAAAAACACGGCTAATCCAAGCCTCGTAACATCCCCACCATTTACATGGCTCTAACCCAAGATAACACAAGTAGGAAAAGATTCCTACCTCTTGGAGTTGTCTTAACCCACCAAACCGCGCCCACGCTGCAGCCCTCACGCTGTAGATCGACCTTGCATTTTTCTTCACGAGAATCGACGGGGTCTAAATGGCCGGAAATTTAGAGAGATGGCACACTTTCTCTCTTTAGAATTTCAAAAACCCAACCTACTTCATATCCGTTCCAACCATTGCCCATTTGTTCAAGATAACTATTTGCTATTTTGTCTTATTCAATTAACATTTCATTAATTCCCTATGTGTCCCTTTTCTTGATTTTTGACACTTGGCACAATCTCAGCAATTCATTTCCATCATCTCTCTAATCATGCAACATGTGTCACATGAGTACATGTAGTAGGTGACTTTTGTCATGTCACATGTCTCTTATGAGCCGTTTTATGGCACCCGACACCCGATGCCTCGAAAAACGTGAAATTCCGACTATCTCGGAATTCGACATGGTAGCTAGATTTCGCCAGACGATTCCAACAAGAAACTGCTTCATTTGAGATCTAGAAAATTTCCAGCCTTTGACCGGGGGAATTATCGTTTTACCCTTTTTTAGAAAATTGGAATTTTCTCGTCTTACATTCTCCCCTTCCTGGGTAATTTCACCAAATTCAAGATAATCGTTAAATAACTCACATGATATAACGTAAACTTATCATGCATGCAAACTAGTCATCAAGTATTGCACTATTCAAAACCACATCATCCCTAAACAAGAAGGGATAGTGGCCCGCATCATGTCCCTCGCGCTCCCACATTGACTCCTCCACTCCACTGCCGCCATAAAGACCTCACTAGCCTCATGGTCTCATTGAAACCTAATCCCAACTATCCATAATGTGCACACCGGTCCTCCCTCGAAGGTCCCATCCGTGTCAACCCCAATCTCTCCTAATCCACTACATGAGCCGGATCCGAATATACCCTGAGCACGGAGACGTGAAATACCAGGACACCGACATGCCGGGTGGCAAAGCCACCGACACGCCACGCTGGCCTACCCTCTCGTAGATCTTGAAGGGCCTAATAAACCTCGCGATACTCCTCACTGCTTAACCCGTCACCCTCTCTCGCGACATCACCTTCAAGAAGACGGATCTCCAACCTCGAACTCCCCTAAGAGTCGACGCCGTACACGCGATGTTTTCCGCCGGCCTAAGCCGCGGAGAAGACGCCGTCAGACGCTTCTCCACCTTCTCGAAGGTTTGTCTAATCATATCAGGACTAGTGATGGAGCTCTCTCCCACCTCGGTCCAACATATCGATGATCTGCATTGCCTCCCATACAATGCCTCATATGGTGTCATCTGTATACTCGCATGATAACTGTTGTTGTAGGCAAATTCCACTAAGGGCAAGTGCTCTTCCCATCTACCCTTATGATCCAGGACGCATGCTTGCAGCATGTCCTCTAACACTTCAGGCTGGTCCTCTCCGGATCGACCATCCGTCTCAGGTGGAAAAGCTGTACCATGGTCACCGCGTGACCATAGCCTTTTGGAAACTCTTCCAAACGTGCGCTGTAAACCTCGGGTCCCTATCTGACACTATGGATACTAGTACTCCATGTAGCCGGACTATCTCTCGAATGTACAACAGGTATAATCTCTCCAATGTGAAGGTCATCCGCAAGGCTAGAAAATGTGCCAACTTCGTGAGCTGGTCCACTATCACCCATACCGCATCATGTCCTCGCGGGTGTCCTGGTGAGCGCGGGTCACAAATCCATCGCGGACGCGTCTTCACCCACTCAACCACTTCCAATGGCCGGCGACCGGCCGGGCTTCGCGTGCTCAAATTTAACTCCATCGGACAAGTGAGACATCGTCGAACAAAGTCCCCTACGTGTCTCTTCATCCCACTCCGCAGGGGTACTCGGGCGATTTTAAGATCCCCAGACATCCGCGCACTGATGTACCTGGAATCGAGAGTAGTGAAACTCCCTGAGAATCTCCTTTCTCAAATCGGTCAACTGGGGAACCACTACCTATCCTCTATACCGAAGACTACCATCTACGTGGGATCTGGCCCAAACTCACCAGATTTGATTGTACCCGGTCCCTGGATGGACACTACCCCAACGCCCATTCCCTCGGGACTCGATCACCGTCAGAGAGCGGTGAAGGCCAACCCACAACGTGCATCTCTAATCTCGCTCATGTACCTCCCCAGAACCCATAATGGTCTCCACGCTTCCCGAGCATTCGCCACCCGAAGCTATACTAGCCAATGCTCCCCGTGACTTCCGACTCAGTGCATCGGCCACCACATTTTCCTTACCAGGGTGGTAATGTAAAGTGAAGTCATAATCCTCTAGGAACTCCATCCACTGCGCTGCTTCATGTTGAGGTCCCGCTGTGTGAAAATATACCGGTAAACCTCAGGTCTAGCCACACTCGAACCGGCCACCATATAAATAGTGGCTGAATCTGGTGCTAAGACTACTACGCTAACCCATGTCGTGTGGCTCGCTCATGCCCTTCAACCGACTGGAACCATATTACTACCCTCCTGACCGCATCAAACACATCCCGCCCGCCTCGAGGCATCATATAATACATCATAGACTCGTCCCATGATCCGGACTATCAAGATGAGAGAAAGCCAAAGGCCCCTCTTCAACCCCGGGAATGCCTCCTCGCATCAGTCCTAATCAAACTTGACCTCCTTCCAAAGCCATCTCGGTCATAGGTGCCGCTAATCTGGGAGAAATCCTTACTGAATCTCCCCGTGTTCCAGCCAATCCTAAGAAACTATGTATCTCGAAGACTCCACTTCGCCTCTCCTAACTCATATCACACCTCGACCTTCTCTCAACACCGATATGTTTGATGCCGACACCACAAGTCCGTAATCTCAATCTTAGTAAGCCAAACTCGTACTTGCTAAACTCGACAAATTGATGGTTTCCTCAACAACCGTAACACAATCCTCAAATGATACTCATGCTCCCACTTAATCGGAGTATATCAAAATGTCAACCACTTAAGACTACGAAGAACTGATCTAGATAGGTTGCATTTCACCCATGCATATATCTATGAATACTACTACGTATCTGCCAATCCAAAGGGCATCATCAGAACTCAAAGTGCCCATAACGCGTCCCGTAACCCCCAGTCTAGATATCCGTCTCCCTAACCCTCAAACATGGTAACCAGCAAGTAAGGTCTATCTTGAGTAGACCGCGCTCCTCTCAACCCACTAAACAAGTCACTAACTCGGCAATGGGTACTCATCTGATTGTAACCCTGCTCAACAGTCCGCACAACGACAAGGGTCTCGTTCTTCTTCTAAATGAACTGAGCGCCCACGCGGCGTTTCGCCCACTGAACCTGTCTAGTAGCCCCGTGAGTTTGGACTCCTCTAAGTTCTCGCAACCCAACCGGTGTCAATCGCCGATGCGGAGTCAGAGATGGGCGACACCAAAGTGTAACTCGCGATACCGGGTCTACAACCCTTTCGAGGTGCAATCCCAGAATCTCATCCTAAAACATCCTCATACTCATAGACTACTCATGTAGATCTAAGTCCGTCTCACTCGCCTCAGTGGTAAGGCTTACAGCCAACCCGCTTAACCGGTCCCCGATACCTAGATTCTTACACTGTCTAGGGCAAAATATCATGCTTCGTCAAACACAAAGACGAAAACACCCCTGCCAGCGTAACCTCATATCACTTCCTACAATCGATGACTAATCGTAAGCCGCCAATCCATCCCCTGTGATGACGTTAAACTTCCATATGTCCATGACCTCTGTGTCCACTTAAATGAGAATCCCGAGATCTCTTAACTCGGCAACCACTGGCGCATATCATCCCTATCCTCGCCCTCTAATCCCTAAATGGAGAACCCACATACAAGGCCCTCCAAGGCCTTAACCCTGCCCAACCTCTATCATAATTGATGTTAATGAAATTATGCCAATGCGCACTTAATCCCAAATAACACTCTTGGCCCATAAAGGAGATAGCAAAAACGCACTCGTATAACGCTTCCATCTATCGACTCGGGCCGGTGGTGAGATGGCGTACAAACCCCCGAACCCCGATGTCCCCCGCATGTGGGCCTCATTCCTCCGCCTCGGTCCCTAACCCGGCCCCTCCGGTCCGCCCATGGGACCCGGAGGTGCCCGCAGCCTCCTTGAAATTGATACCGGCTTCTCCGACCAGACCGGGCTGGGCGAGGAACATACCTGTATCCCTCTCCCCTCGTCTCTACCACGACTGGACTGCTGCCCCGAACCCCGGGATCCTCGCCTCTGGGGCAACCCCTCCCCGGGGAGTGTTCTGGGCTGCTGCAATGATAGCACACCATCCGCCTAGCCCGAACGGCAGAACCCTCGACGGTCCCCGGCCTGGGGATGGCCTGACTCGAACCTCGTGAATCCAGAAGCCCTATGCTTCTTTCCCCGAACTAGAAGAAGACTTGCTCTCCCTTCCTTGCTACTAACACCTCATCCCGGAAAATTCCCAGCATCCTCGATCTCTCTCTCTATGGTCAGGTCCCAACCATGGAGTCTATGTCCCGAGGTGGAGTCCTACACCCCGCCGAATGGATAACTTTAGCCCACTCGAATCTCTCGACCTCGCCATGTCCGTAATATGTAAATAATGAAGAAACTGGCTAGCCCGTGAATCAGCCACATATCCATCTACCATCGCCCTGCCAAATAGAACTCTTTATCTTCGCATGTCTCGCAAAGATTCCAAAAGATTTACCCATGAATGTTCTAGAATCCCGCCCCATGTCATCGTTTCTAGGTCTTTGCCTGGGTCACCATGATTGGCTCACCCTTAGCCGGAATGCGCCTAGTCTATCCTGAATGCGTCGAGGTAATTCCACAGCCCTAACACCTTCTCGACCGACGAAATCCAATGGTCTCGCACCATCTGATCTCTCCCCTGTGAATGCTCTGAGGATGATGTGCCCTAAACCTCTCGAGGTTATTTGACGGCTTTCACAAATCCGGCCGATTTTCTGGATCGTTTTTAGACACGCTCAAAACCAACTCGGATCTTTATTTTCTCGATAGCTCGATCAATTTATGGATCGCTTTCAGGCAACCGAAAGTTGAATTTCGGGGATCGGTTGGCACCCAGATCGATTTTGACTATTCTTGGTCCATGTGTACGTTACATGTTATTGCTAAAAATGAATAATCGTTGTTTGTGGTGGAAAACTGTCACATATGCTCAATTAATGTATTCAAAATGTCAAGACGAGCGAGAATTTATCAGAAAAACAGTAATTTTATCCATGAATCCATAAATATATGTTTGTTTGATGAATTGACATGAGAATTATGGTGAATGAAAATTAATTGCCATGATTTGATAATGTTGCATGTAACCCTCATTTTGCATGTAACATGATATGACATGAAATGACATATTCGCATTTCATATGGGGCTGAGTCGAAAGGTGTGCGAGGTCATGACACCACTTTACAATGTAGAGTTCAGAAATGATCATGTCCAAAATTGAGACTCACGATTGCATAAATTGAAAAAAAAATAAATAAATATACATGTGTTAAAGTGAGCAAGACGGGCAGATCCCCCACAGCAATTTCACTTGCGGTTAGACATGATCACTTTAGAAGTGAAAAATTTGTAAAAATGTTGGAAAGGCGCTCGGCGGTGATCTACTAGTGTAAACCAAAATACGTGGCCCACAAATGCATAAACACACAGTTGTGATGAAATCAAAGGAACATTGGAGGGTTTCAATGTGTCTTGAGTTTAAAAACAAAAGATTTTTGTTTTTGAAGAAAAGTCATTGGGTGAACACCAATGACAAGTTTTCACTTGGTGTATATTGTGAGAAATTCGATCGAAGACTCGGGTTCACAGTAAGTCTCATCTCATTCATGGTATGAAATATTCCATGTAGGATTGCATTTTCTGTATGGAATGTGGAATGATGTTTGTGCCATTGTATGTGCACTTAGGTGGGGAGTAACCCTTATAGAAGAATTCATCTACTAGGTATTGCTCACCTTGTCGTCGAAAAAATATTTTTAGTTACTGAAGGTACAACGGGGATAAGCCCACCCCAGAGACCTTAGTTGTGAAGGTATATTGGCTTTGTTTTGTATTTTGTAAATTTTAGCGCGAAAAAGAAGACCCGATTTACGTATGTGTAAGAAGAAAAGAGTTGTAATTAAACTCATTTTGAATGATTAATACATTTTGGCAAGTTTTCCAAGTTTCATGTTGCCTTTGTAATAAAAAGGCTATTGTGTATTGAATTTGGGGTGTTTTGGAGGGAAAAAAAAACTGGGAGTGCAGAAGACCAGAATGGGCTACTGCCCATTTTTGGGTCTCTGTCGTGACAAAGAATTCTTGTTCGCGACAGAGAATTCTGGCTCTATGTCGCGACATGGAATTTCGTGTCGCGACATGGCCCCCGAGGCAGTGCACGACCCGTGCGGGGCCTTGATGGGCGTGCACAGCGGTTGAGATGCGCCTTGGCGACAGAGTTTCCTAGCCACTATGTCGGCCGGTGGCTACGTCGCGACAAGTTTTGGCTGGAGACGGGCTTTGTGTGCGACAAAGGAGTTCTGAGTCAGCGACATGGTTTCCCTTGTCCATGTCGGTCGAGGTTGTGTTTGGGGTTCCTGTTGCGACATAGAAATTCTGTGTTGCGACAAAGTTTCCCCATGGGTAAAATTCCTATGTCGCGACATAGCATTCTATGTATCACGCGACGATCGAACACGATGTCGTGTCGCAACGGTCGTGAAGCGCGGCGATAGCGCTGGGAGCACTAACGCGACATGCGGGTGTGTCTTGTGATATGGCCAGATTCGCGGCGCCTGATTGTCGCGTGAACCGCAGCGGCGGCGCGTCTGATATCGCGCTGGCAAGCATGGCAGTGACTACGTCACGGCGAGCGTCGATAGCGAACGACCGCGGGATTTGGGGTGTCATAGTTCCTCACCCGCACAACCATCGGTGGAACGTTTTACATGGGCCATCCCGTGAGTTCCTCTAAGCCTTTGCTAGAACGGTGCCTTAGAGGACAAGCAAGGAAATCATCAGGCTCACAAAAAAAAAATTAAAAACACACACACACACATCGCTTGACAAAGGGTGGAAGGCCCGAAGACAAAGTGAAAGAAGAAAAGAGTCAGGATTTTTTGAAACTTACCAAGCAAGTTTTCTTTGATCCCACAATGTAGACAGTGAATAGAGCAAGGGTAATAGAGAAAGAGAACGAGAGGTTAGCAAAGGCGGAGGCAGAATGACATGGAAAATCCAATGGAATGAGAAAGTGGGGCTATTTGAGCGAATGGGTGGATAGCGATCGAGGGGCACATGTAATGATTTGTGCGGATCAAAAAAACTGGGGGCGAATCAAGAACAATCAGGTGTGAGCGGCAAAATGTAATGATGGTGCACAAGACTCTATGTAGTTGCCCTTGATGTTTGGGTAGGCAGCTGTGCGCCCAAAGGCTTTAGGAGGGCTAGTGAAGTAGGATAAGTCTCGGGTCACATACCAAGGAATTAAAGAAACCCCATGCGCATGCCAATGTGGCATTTGAAAGATGGATTTGAACCGGACCTAGGCTCACAATTGATATAGGCTAGACTCGCTCAAGGGCATGGAGGCTCGAGCCAAGTAAATAGAATGACAGGTGCGGTGGGGTCACCTCGAGGCATCAAAAGGGCCCCAACGCTTGGATGGACACCTCGGCGTGGGGAGGAAAATCTTTGCATATGTGCTTTCACGATCACGCGGGCCAGGATATGACCTGATTAATGTACAAATGAATGTATGAATATGTAACGTAAGAAAGTAAAAGAGTTCTCTTAAATGTCCTAAGTATGAGCATTAAACCTGTAACCCCCAACTCGTGGGTATAAAAGGGGGAGAAAGGAAAAAGAGAAAGGGATCGCTTTTATTTGATCACCTATGGCATTATTTCTCACGTTGTTAATTACTCTGTGGAGGGAAACGATTTCCTTTCCCACCGTGTCCATTTGGGAGTCGTAGGATCGTAAATTCTTATTAATAGGATATAAGATTATAAAAAAGTAATCCACCTTACAGGTGTAAGATTTTAACTAAATTCATATATATTATGATTTCATATGCTTAGTTTTTTGTAATTCAATTTAGATCTACCATTATTACATTAATTTATATATTGTCGCTTTTATTTTATCACTTGTGGCATTATTTCTCATGTTGTTACTCTTTGGGGGGAAACAATTTTCTTTCCACCATTAATCCATTTTGGGAGTCATAGGAGCACCCATTGCTATTAATAGGATATAAGATTATAAAAAAGGAATCCACCTTACAGGTGTAAGATTTTAATTAAATTCATATATATTATGATTTCATGTGCTTAGTTTTTTGTAATCCAATTTAGATCTACCATTTTTATATCAATTCACATTGCAACCCATTTACGAAGGTGAGGCAAAAACGAACAAGAAGTCAAATGATGTACATACATTGAGGCTCTGAAGAAGGAAGCATTGACGTTGAGGCTTGCTTATCGTCGACGACAACGGAGTGTGGTGGATGATGATGCAGAGTTCATAGGACGTCGTCTCCATTTGACTTTAATTTCGATTGTTTAGAATCTTACTTGTTTGGAGTTTGTATCGATCTGGAGCCTCCAATCTTGACATTGGAGGTTCCATTTTTATGTTTCCATTTTCACCCTTATTGAGTAATAGCCCCACTTGCCGCCATCAACCTTGATTCATACATGTTTACGTACTTTTTTTCTTTTGTAACAGAATTTATTATTTATTTTATTTTTTAATCCCATAGTTTATCAACCGCTTGATTTATGGAAATTTGACTCAATGTCAATTTTGGTATGATTTTAATAAAAATAAACCATTTCTTTTTAAGTAAGTAACCCTTTCTTTTAAAGAGTTTGTCCAAAAACTTCGAACTTTGTTTGATTATATGATCGAAATATTATGACTTTTTTTTTATGGACCTTACTCTAAAAAATGATAAGAATCAAGATTTAATGATAAAAAACTTGAGTTTGTAGCTCTTCTCCTTTTAAAATATAATGTAAATATATGAAATAAAAATAGATATTTTTCCAAAAAAAACAGGTTGTTGTCAACAAAAATATGGAGATGGGTTGGATTCACGGATCTTGTATCATTTAATATATTTTATTCAAATATTTTTAGACTTTAAATAGTTCATTATTAAAGGTGTTGGGACTTGTGAGTCCATCACTCCAATACAACAAAGCTAACTATAGGAAGGAAGATGGAAGAATAACCCGAAGATGTGAGAGACTAGATGATGAGAGGAAGAGATTATTTGTGTATTATTGAAGGTTTTTGTTTGGACTATTACAAACTCAAGGGATCACCTTTATTTATATTAATAGCATCTCTTAAACCGATGGTTAGTATTATGCTAACACAAATTTAATTTAATGGTTATAAACGAGTGCTTTAGAACTCTCAGCAAATTCAAATCATATCCCAATTCACAGAGACTTTTATGGAAATATCTAGAATAAGTTTCCTAGAAATTGGCTTTCTTATATTTCTAACACTTTGGGTTTTTGCCAAACTACTAGGCAAAACCTGATGACCCTTTTATGGAAATATCCAGAATTGTCTTCTAGAAATTGGCTCTCTTATGTTTCTAACACTTTGGGTTTTACTTAAACTACTAAACCCAAAACCTGATGACCCAAAATGATACCAACTAAGACCCAAAGTACAAATCAAGTTTATATTTCAACACCAATAACCTTAATATTTTATTAATAAAATTATTGTTGATTATTCCACAATCGAGTAATTGGTAAAGCACGTCGTGGATGGATCCAATTTATATTTTATAGTAAGATCATGTGAATGGAGACATAAGCTTTACGGGTACCGTGGAGTACGAATAGGCCAGCTACAGCTACCAGAGTGAGTTAACTCTGGAGTTTTATCTATATGTACGGCTTATTTAAAAATAATATCTAAAATATAATGTTTAAAAAAAATTATTTCAATTTTATGATAGTTTTTGTTGATTATGAAAGATATAGTTAAAAATGTGTTTTGAAGAAAATATTTCTTCAATTTTTTCAATATCTTTTTCGTATCATCTTTAAAAAAAAAAAAAGGATTTCTTCAATCTTTCAAAATATTTTCAATATTGTCTTTTAAAAAGAAGATTTCTTTTCGGTTTATTTATTTTTTCAATCCATTTAGAAATCGTATTTTGAAAAGACGGTTTCTTCAATTTAGAAATCGTCTTTTCAAAAGACGTTTTTTTTCAATCTTTTATAGGAATTGTCTTTTCAAAAGACTTTTTTTTTTTTAATATTGCAACAAATTTTTTTTTATAATTTGATATAAATTATTATATTATAATTTAATGATAAAGTTATTGTAAATATTTTGATGTTTTAAATATATATATATATATATATGTTGATGTTAATATCAATTGAATTTATGTTTGTCAAGACTATTTTTAATTATTAGTAAAAAAAATCATTTTAAATTATCTTTTGAAAAAAATATATTATAAATTATAATTATAAATATATTTTATCTTTATATATTATATTTTAATATTTAATGATACATCATTTTTATTACTAATCAAAGAATAAAGAAATATATAACATATGAACTTAATGATATAATGAATTTTAAATATAAATAAATATATAAATATATATATATATATATATATATATATATATATATATATATATATATATATATATATATATATATATATATATATATATATTATAAAATTAATTTGTTTTAACATATAATTTATTATATAAAATAATTATACTCGATTATGATATATTATTTATAAATAGTAATACTTTAAAAATGGCACTATTTACAGTATTAAAAATAATATTATTTATCAAATGAGATATTAATATAAAAAAATATGAATATTTTGATTAAGTTATTTCTTAATCTTTTCTCTATTTAAAGATTAAAAATAATTTATTATCAATCTTATATTCATATTAAGTAGTTTGTAGAACAGCGATGGAAAAGCAAGTGATTTTAACGAAATAAGTAGCGTGTTTTGAAATGAGAGTTAGCGAGTGCCATGGCGTCGTTGGAAAGATAAATTTTTATATATCGTTTGGGAAGATCAAATGGTTCTTCTCTGTCAGTTATTTGTTGAAAAACTTCGTGATATCTCTGCAGCCAGTGAGTTAAGCAGAAGAATTTATATACAGCAATTAAAAGAAAAGCAGAATTGATGAAGCGAATCAAGAGTTATTGGGACAATTGCTGACCAGTTTGGGCGTGTCGTGACAGATTGCTGAACAAGAACACGCAAAAATCCGATGTCACCACACACTCTGGGTTCCCTCAGATAAAATATATATATATATATATATATACATATATATATATATATATATATATATATATATATCTCTCTCATTACAAATAATAAGACCATTCATGGGAAGCATATTTCATTTCTGGTAAAATAAATAAATAAGAGAATAAGATTTAATAATATAATATATCTTAATATAAAAGTACTTAAATTCTTTTTTCACAAATACCTTCAATTTAACGAAAATATAAGCTTATTTATAGTGTATTTTAAAAGCTAAGACGATTATAGAATCGGAAAAGTTATTGGTTCGTAGGTTGATAGTCGAATCGATGATTGGATCAGCAGTCGGTAGTGACGTAATAAATATAATTTGTATTTATTAAAAATAAATAATTTTAATTAAAAATATATAATTAAAAATCAAAAATATATATATATATATATATATATATATATATATATATATATATATATATATATATATATATATATATATATATTGTTATATATATGTTTGAAATGTAAAAACCAACATGGGATGTGTAATATAGTTGTTATTATGAATAACGATAATTAAAAATATAAATTTTGGAGTCAAAAGTCATTGTCATGGGCCAATAGCAAATTGGGCTGTCGAATCAGTTAATACATAGCAATAACAATTAAAGTTAAATATTGGCCCAAAAGCTGATAAGCATTTTATGTGGGCGGCAGCGTTATTATTACTGATTCAAATTACGATTTATGCAATATGACGATATTCGTATTATTTTGGTAGTAGTTTGATTTTGTATTTAATGCTTTTCAAAAAAATTATTTCCTTCAAAAACTCGTCATTATCCCCATGGATTCCATGCACACCTAACAATGCTTCCGCTATCATTCTCATCCTCCTTTTTCTCCTTCTTTTCAATTTTTCCATTTTCCAAACCCTCTTTTATTTTTCATCATATTTCCACCAGAGAAATAGTTATAAGAAAATTTTCTCATATAGGATATTCATGTCTTCTCTTTCCACTTTGTGTTGGTTATTGGCCTTTTGCAATTTTTCTCATAGTTCGATTCCTCATATATATATATATATATATATATATATATATAACATATATATATATATATATACACATCTTCATGGAGTCTACATTTCAGATTCCTCATTTTCCAAACTCGTGCACCAGTGTTTTATACTTAAAGCATTTGTGAGAATGAGGGGTGGCTTCAATAATGCCAGTATGATAAAGTAACCATGGTTCAATAGGATCCGTACGTCATATGAATGCAAATATTTTGTATTTTAATATAACTTTTAAAAACTCACTAACTAAGCTACCATTTTAAGTCACTATTAAGTTAGGCTCACAAATAAATTGTGATGTTAAAAAAAATGTAATTTAAGAATAGTATAATTTTTTTATTTATTTATATGTTTGGATTCTTTTTTTTTTTTTAAGCAAAAATAATATTATTGATTTAAACTTACAATATATCTATAGATTCAAGATACAAAAATCATATAGGATAAAATAATATTCAAGTTAATAACATAATAAATAATTAATCAGTGTAAAGTCTATAAATTTGATAATATATTAATTAGAATATCTGGGACTTTGATTTTTTATTATATTAATAATCATAATTTGATATTTTGAACTGAGGGGATCTATTTTATCTGATTGAATCGTCCTCACAAGGAGTAAAACACAAAGAGGGTGAGGAAATGTCTTTTAGGATTTTAGCAGTAATTTTAGAAAAGATTATAAAAAAATTAATGGGTAAAAAAAGTTTAAGTTTTTCAAATATGAGAAAGGTTAGCAGCTTGTAAAAAAGCTCTCTTAGTTTCACGAATTAGAAAATGACTTCTTGATCGGTACACACGTGATTACTGCGGCGAGAGAAAGAGGATCAATGGGAGAAATTAGATTCATCTCCACGACTACCGTTGCCTGAGAGGGGGCCGAAACGGAGTCAACTTCCGGAGGATCGACACGAATCCATGGGAGCTCGTGCATCTTCCTAATTCTGGTGATGCATTTTGCTCAGCGGGCTGGATTGGACGTGGGATCCATGGGGATGGATGTTGCAGGGCTGGGATGCGAGGCGCTCTTGGATTAATGCAGCGGGCTGGTAGGATCGGCTGCCCTTTGTTGATCTGCGGGCCAGATGAAGTACTTCTCTGCAAATGTCGAGGAAAAGGGGTCGGCGGGGGCTTTGCCGTGGCCGCTCGATCTGGTCGGTCTTCCTTGAGGAGAAAGAGAGAATGTTTAGAGAATTAATTAGCGTCTGAATGAGGCGTCTGGCTGTAGATGGGGTGGCCTTGTATTTATAGTGGATGATCATGGCCAACTTTCTTTGGTGGATTATGATCTTGAATAATATGTTTCCTAGTTGGAGGATGAAATTACTCTCATTGGGTAGGAATTTTATTTCTTATTGTAAACCCGTTAATAGGGATAATTGAGGGAGTGAGTAATATCTTACTTTCATATTGATAAGATTTGGTTTGATTCTGGGATAAGTAGTTATTGAGAATTATCCTACTTTCCTCGTGAGCGGGTTTAGTCGATTTGCAAGATAAGCAGTTATTGGGAATTATCCTACTTTCCTTATTGGCGAGATTTAGTCGGATTTGCAGGATGTGGGCCTTCCCAATTATCCATATCATCGGCCTTTGGGCGAGTGTAGATTTGAGCTTCGTTTGGGGGTGCTAGGAAGGCATTTGGGTATTTTATGGTGCGCCTCTCCTTTAGGCTAGTGAGTGGGCACGTGGCGCCTATTTTTCAAACCTGTCGGTTGCCCCGGCCCACTTGTGTACGGTGTGCGTGGGCGAGGCGTATCATTCTCGGATCAGGCGTGATATCCACGTGGCTATTTAGGAAGGTTTGATTAGTTTTATCTCTCTTTTTGTTGTCTTGCCAATTTGGTACACGCGGTTTTAGGTTGTTGAGTTGCACGGCTCGTGGCTACTTGGCCTTCCTTGGCGATTATGCTTTATGTCGAACTCTTGGGCTCCCGGGGCTCAGACACTTACGGGCTGATTATGCTCCTAAACTAAAACTATTGGGCTCTGGGATACACTCCCGAGTTGTTTATGCTCTTAGAGGCGAGTTTTTTACTCTGAGAGCATTGTGCCTTCGTGAGCGAAGCTACTTGGCTCGTGGATGCATGGTGCATTTGAGCCCAGTGCTGACTCTGGCTATTATGCTGAAATGGCGAGTTGTTGGGCTCCTAAGTTTTGCATAGCTTTGAGTTAATCGGTTGGGCTTTTAAAAGCCTGACTCGTGAGGCTTCATGGGCCGCTAATACGGGCGAAATAGTTCTGAGCTTCTGGGCTACAACTGCGCCTCGGTCGGGCTTGTCAAAAGTTCTGCGAGGGCTCGGTGAGCTATCTGCTGGTGGGGCCCGACTCGTTGGGAACGTGGTGGCTGAGGCGGAGTAGTTAGCCCTTCAAAGCTGTGTAGATGAGGCTCAGGTGGCCTGAATGCTGAGGCTAAATCGACTCTTTGGCTGCGTGGCTGGCGGGTGGTTGAGGTCGTCAAGGCGGAAGTGTGTTGATGAGAGGGCCTTCAATGTAGGTTGTCGGGTGGAGCTCGTTCATACCAAGCTAGGTAGAGACTCATCCAGAAGCCAGCGAAGGAAGAGCTTCAGTCAAAGTGAGCGTAAGGGAAGAGCTCGTCAAAGTGAACTGTTGAGTAGAGCTCGTCCATGTGAGTTGTTAGCAGGAGCAGGTCCATGTGAACTGTGGGGGAGAGCTCGTCCGAGTAGATAATAGGAGCTCGTCAAGTAGAATTTGTTGGGAGAAGAGCTCGTCGGTGGAAATTTGTTGTAAGAGCGCTAGTCCATGCTGAATGGCCAGGGCTCGTCAAGTAGAATTTGTTGGGAAGAGCTCGTCGGGAGAGGTATTGTAGAGCTCGTCCATGTAGATAATAGGGCTCGTCGAGTAAAGCATTTGGGAGAAGGAAGGCTCGTCGGAGTAGCATTGTAAGAGCTCGTCAGGTGTGGATAATAGAGACTCGTCAAAGTAAGAACTGTTGGGAAGAGCTCATCGGGAGTAGGCTTGTTGTAGGCTGATCCGTAGCCAGATAATAGGGCTCGTTAAGTAGAGTTGGGAAGGCTTTCGTCGGGATTTGTTGTAGGCTCGTCAGGTGTGGATAATAGGGCTGCGATCAAGTGGGGCTGTTGGGGAAGGAGCTCGTCGGTGGAAAGCGTAGTAAGGCTCGTCGGGTGTGTGAATAATGGGGGCCTCGTCCAAGTAGAAGCTGTTGGGAGAAAGCTCGTCGGGTAGGCATTTGTAAGAGCTGCGTCGGGTGGAAATTTGTTGTAGAGCTCGTCAGGTGTAGATAATAGGAGCTCGTCAGTGAGGCGTTGGGAAGGCTCGTCGGTGGAAATTTGTTGTAAGGCTTCGTCCGGAGTGTAGATAATAGGAGCTCGTCGAGTAAATTTGTTGGGAAGAATAGTGGTGGGCATTTGTAAGAGCTCGTCCATGTAGATAATAGGAGCTCGTCAAGTAGAGCTGTTGGGAAGAGCTCGTCAGGAAGACTTTTGTAAGAGCTCGTCCGTGTAGATAATAGGAGCTCGTCAAGTAGAATTTGTTAGGAAGAAACTGCCGTCCCGGGTGAAGAGAAGCCTATTGTAAGAGCTCGTCCGTGTAGATAATAGGAGCTCGTCAAGTAAAGCTGTTGGGAAGAGCTCGTCGAGTGGGCGTTGTAAGGGCTCGTCCGTGTGAATAAACCGGATCTCGTCAGTAGAGTGTTGGGGAAGAGCTCGTCGGGAAAGGCATTGTAAGAGCTCGTCAGTGTAGATAATAGGAGCTCGTCAAGTAGAGTTGGGAAGAGCTCGTCAGGAATTGAACTGTTGTAGGCTCGTCCATGTAGATGTGGGAGCTCGTCAAGTAGGCTGTTGGGAAGAGCTCATTCGAGATTGGAAATTTGTTGTAGAGCTGGAGTCCACACGTAGATAATGGGAGCTCGTCGAGTAGAGTGTTGGGAGGCTGGAGTCAGGTGGGCGGTATGGGGCTCGTCCATGTAGATAATGGGAGCTCGGTAGTAGAGGCTGTTGGGAAGAGCTCGTCGGAGTGAAACATTTGTAGAGCTAGATCCGTATGAATGTAGAGACTCTCAGTAGAGCTGTTGGGAAGAGCTCGTCGAATGAAGCATTTGTAAGGCTCGATCATTATAGATAATAGGAGCTTTCGTCCAGTAGGCTGTTGGGAAGGAAGCTGTCGGGAGAAAATTTGTTGTAGGCTTCGTCAGTGTAGATAATAGAAGACTCGTCAGTAGAATTTGTTCGGAAGAGCTCGTCAGGTAGATTGTTGTAAGACCTCGTCCGTGTAGATAATAGGAGTTCGTCAAGTAGAGCTGTTGGGAAGAGCTCGTCAGGTAGACTCTTGTAAGAGCTCGTCCATGTAGATAATAGGAGCTCGTCAAATGAAGTACATTTGGAAGAGCTTTCGTCAGTGAAACGTTGTAGGCTCGTCAGGTAGAGCTATTGGGAAAAGCTCGTCAATGTAAATAGTAGGAAGGAGCCCGTATGTTTGGAGTCCAATAAAGGGCTTGTCAATGTAAATAGTAGGGGCCCGTCCATCTGAGTTGAGGGACGAGCCTCGTCAATGAATTATGCGTGGAGCCGGGTGCATGCGGAGTGTAGCGAAGGGGCTCGTCTTTGTGAATAGTAGGGGCTCGTCCATCGAGGTGGAGGGATGAGTCTCGGTCGATGGTGTGCGAAGGAGCCCGTGGAGCGCGAGCGAAGGGCTAGATCAGCGTGAATAGTAAGGGGGCTCGTCGTTACGGGTTGAGGGGCGAGCCGCCGTCAATGTATTTGTAGAAGGGCAGGTACATGCGGAGGCCTTGGCATTGAAGGGGCCGTCATTTGTGGAATAGTAGGGGCTCGTCCATGCGAGTTGAGGAGGGCCTTGTCGATGCTGAATTGTGAAGGAGCCGTCTGTGCGGGTGCGGCGAAGGGCCGATCCTTTGTGAATGGTAGGGCTCGTCATTCGAGTTGAGGACCGAGCCTCGTCATTATGAATGGTAGAAGGAGCCCGTACGTACGGGTGCGGCGAAGGGCTTAAATCCTTTATTGAATAGTAGGGGCTCGTCATTCGAGTTTGAGGCAGGCCTCGTCAATTTGAATGTAAGAAGGAGCGTCTGTGCGGGTGCAGCGAAGGGCTGTCCCTTTGTGAATAGTAGGGGCTCGTCATTATGAGTTGAGGGACGAGCCTAGTCAATATGAGCTGTGGAGGGGCCGTGCAATGCCGGGAGCGCGGCGAAGGGCTCGTCATTGTGAATAGTAGGGGCTCGTTCATCTGAGTTGAGGGAGGAGCCTTGTCAATATGGTGTAGAAGGAGCCGTGCATGCGGGTGCGGCGAAGGGGCTTAGATCCCCTTTGGCGTAGATAGTAAGGGGCTCGTCGTGCGAGTTGAGGGGCGAGCCTCGTCGGTATGAATGGTAAGAAGGGCGATGCATGCGGGTCGCGGCGAAGGGCTAGTCCTTTGTGAATAGTGAGGCTCGTCATTACGGGTTGAGGGGCGAGCCTCGTCAATATGAGCTGTGGGAGAAACCCGTGCATGCGGGCGCGTGAAGGGCTCGTCATTGTGAGCTAGTAGGGGCTCGTTCATGCGAGTTGAGGGAGGAGCCTTGTCGGTATAATTGTAAGAAGGAGCAGTTTGTGCGGAGTGCGTGAAGGGCTTCGTCTTAGTGATGAATAGTAGGGGCTCGTCATTACGAGTTGAGGGGCGAGCCTGCGTCAATATGGTGGTAAGAAAGATGCAATGGAGTCTGACGAAGGGTACCGTCGCGTGAATAGTAAGGGCTCGTCGTGCGAGGTTGAGGGACGAGCCTTGAAATATGAGCGTAGAAGGGCCCGTGCGTGCGGGCGCGGCGAAGGGCTGTCATTGTGAATGGTAGGGGCTCGTCGTGCGAGTTGAGAGGCGAGCCTCGTCGATATGAATGGTAGAAGGGCCCGTGCATGCGGGTGCGGCGAAGGGCTTCATCCTTGTGAATATTAGGGGCTCGTCGATGCGAGTTGAGGGGCGAGCCTGTCGTCTGATGGTAGAAAAGACGTTGTCTGGAGTGCAGCGAAGGGCTTCGTCACTGTGAATAGTAGGGGCTCGTCATTACGGTTGAGGATGGGCGCAATCGATATGAATTACTTGGCTCACGTATTGTGGCTAACGGTAGGCGTTCGGTAAGTGGCGATGTAGCCCAGTGGCGATTGATAGTGGCGTTGGCAGTGGCGTTGGTAGAAGTGGCGTTGTGGCCGGTGGCGATGTGGCAGTGGCGATGTAGGCGAGTGGCGATTGAGCGGTGGCGTTGTAGTGGCGATGTGGCGATGGCGATGGCGAAGTGGCGTTGTAACCCGGTGGCGATGTAACGCTTTGGCCCCGAGTGGGCTCTGAGGGCGGCGTGGCACGTGTGGAGTAGATGAACTCGTCAAAGTGAAGCGTGGCTCGGGGCGTGCGGCGGTGGCAATGTAGCTGGTGATGCGGGCTCTGAGGGCGGCGTGGCTGTGCGGAGTAGGTGAGCTCGTCGAAGTGTGGCTCGGGCGTGGCGGGTGGCAATCATGCTTTGGTGGTCGACTCTGACGGCGTGGCTTGTGCGGAGTAGGTAGGCTCGTCAAGGAAGGCGCGTGGCTCAAGGCGTGGCCCGGTGGCGTATGGCCTGGCGGTCGACCACGAGAGCGTGGCTGTGTGGAGTGGTGAGCTTCGTCAAAGTGAGCGGCGTGGCTCGGCGAGGCGGTGGCGTGCTGGTCGACTCTGACGTGGCGTGTGGAGTAAAGTGAGCTCGTCGAGGTGAGCAACGTGGCTCCGGCGGCCAGGCCGAGCGGCGTAGCCCGAGCCGGTCCGACTCCCGAGCACGGCCCCGTGCGAGCAGGTGAGCTCACAAAGTGAGCCGGGAGCCGTCGTATGTGGCCATTCGACTTCTGACTTTTTGGAAAGGAAGCAGCCTTTAATGCTTATTGCGAGAATTTGAAGCGCTTATGCCGAATTTCCGAAAGTGCTTGCCTTCTTATAGATGCATGTTTATCATATGGAGTTTATGCTTGATATTCTTCGCCTCCATGCCAGAATCGAAATCTCGCGAGATGGAAGGCCGGTTTGATCGCCTTCGCCGGGATCCACCGAAGACTTCGTTCAGCTTTGTTGACTCCTACATTGTAGGAGCTGTGTTGCCCTTCATGAGGAGGGAAGTTGTGACCCTTCCCGAACCTGCTGCGGTCTCCCTGTGGGCGCTGTATCTCGGTCAAGTTGTCTAACTCTTCTATCAAAGCCGGTCGGTGATAGCGAGCGCTCCACCCGCTCGTGTTAGCTTGCATTGCTCTAATGTGCCGAGTGGTAGGTCACCGCTGCTGTTTGGTCGGGTCCCCGCATCCTTGGCTGATTAGCGTTGTTCTCGCCAGGTTCCTTGCCGATGCCCATTAGTAACCGAGAAATCAAGTATTTGTCCAGAACCGGCTGCCCCACGTACGGCGCCAACCGATGATGCCTTTTCAACCTGGAACCCGGGCCGGAGCGCAGGGGGGGTCAGCCGGGCCGGACCTGCATTGCTCAAGGGGGGCCGGATGCCTGGACTGTCCGGGGGGTCGAGGCAGATCACAAGACCGTTGATCCGCAGCCCCGATGAAGTACTTCTCTGCAAAAACCGAGGAAAAAAGGGGTCGGCGAGGGCTTTGCCCGTAGCCGCTCCGATGCCAAAGTCAGATTCTTCCTTGAGAGAAAAGAGAGAATGTTTAGAGAATTAGTATTGGCATCTGAATGAGCGTACCTTTCACCGATGGGGTGGCCTTGTATTTATAGTGGATGATCATGACAACTTTCCTAAATTGATTATGATATTGAATAGTATGTTTCCTAGTTGGAGGATGAAATTACTCTCATTGGGTAGGAGATTTTATTTCCTTATTGTAAACCAATTAATAAGGGATAATTGAGGGGTGGTAATATCTTACTTTGATAAGATTTGGTTTGATTTACAGGATAAGTAGTTATTGAGAATTATCCTATTTTCCTCATTGGCGAGATTTAGTCTGATTTGCAGGATAAGCAGTTATTGAGAAGTATCCTACTTTCCTATTACGGTAGATTTAGTCCGACGGCAGGATGGGCCTTCCCAATTATCCATATCACTCCGCCTCGGGGCGGTCGGATCGGGCTGCTTACCGACGCTAGTGGGCTCGGGCATTTATAGGGTCCGCCTCCTTCAGCCTAGTGAGGGCCTCGTGCGCCTATTTTCAAACCCTATCGCTCCCATCCAAGGGTGTTCTCTTCAGCCTACACAAGATCAAGAAAATGACCAATATCATACATCACCAAAACCTCCTCGAGAGAACTCTTTGATTTGTTCTACCCACTCGCCTCGCCGCACCACCACACGCGATGGCGATACCACTTGCTCTTTATCGACCGAATGGCGCTGAGTTCGCTCATCCACGATCGCCACGACGGCGCCACCGTGGGGATCCTCGACCTCGTCCCACGCTCCTAGGATCGCAGTATTCTTTCCCACTTAATGAAACTTGGAACTACCACGGCGCCGGATCGGCCGCTGGCAGCAGGTGACAGAGCCGAGGACGGCATCTTCATCGGTTGTACCATGAATCATGTGGTGGCGTATGGAACTTCCTTGGCATTTCTTCAATTCCCGGCTCCGGAATCTCTAGGTTCCGATATTAATATATTCCTTAAATCTCCCCGTATTCGAGCGTGGCTCAGGCTCGAGGCCAATTTCCCGCACGACTCTCGCCGTGAGCTAGTCTTGGTGGGTTCCTTCATCACCGACCCAGAGAGAGTGTTCCACTGCAAAAGAAAAATTGCAGCGCCGAAAGCAAAAAGCACGCAAAAGGGCATCAACCAATTCTCTCTCGCAAGCCGTCAGCCCATCTTTAGCGACCGTAACTCGTGAATAAAGCGCTCGAGGATTTAAGACTGCATGCTATCCCAGGTATGGTGACCATGATAGATCTCGCCACGTCGCCAATACTTCAGGGGCCGCAATCCGTGCCCGGGCGCTGTGAAATGAAAGCAAGTGAGCTAATGGAGCCGAGTCCTGGTCATACTGGTCGCGTATTAACCGTATGATTTACCTTTACTCATATATCGCCTAACAACTCTTTCGACCATTAAAACCCTGGGCCGATCTCACCAGGATCCTAACACCCAGAATGTTCTCTCTCGATGAGAAATTCACGCTGCTCAATGTCTATGGTACCGATTCGTCATGGTAAGGTCGGCTAGTCGCTAGGAAGTCGGAGGTGGAAACAAATTTGATGGAATGATCACCATTTTGAAGGCCTCCAAATATGAAGCATTTGATTTATATTTGCTTATCAACGCTAATTTTGGAGTCTATGGTGGTTGACATGGTTCAAAGTCGCGGTATCGGTCGCCGACTCGGACGGTACCGAGACGCACGGCCGCGTGCACGGTCGCTGTATCGGGCCGATATGCAAAATAAAATGCTTAAAATATTTAAAATTATTAAAATATTATATAAATTATTAGAAAATATATATATAGTTATGAAGCTTAAAAATTTAATAAACAAATTTCTTTTTATATTTAAATTATTTAAATAGTTAATGAAGCATTCAAGAAAGATATGTATGCTAATGTTAACAAAAATTATTTTATATCAAATATAATAAAATGTCACCAAATACATCAATCAATACTATGTTGAATGCCGAGGGCCTAAAATCATCATCATCATCAATACTCCTACGACGAGCATACAAATTAGGACGATAATTTGCATAGTGAGAATGTGGTTTAAAGAATTATTCATCACGGAATGTGTCAGGGCCGAGATGATCAAGCCGATGATCCATAATTAGGAAAATACGGCCTCGAGGATGCTCGGGTTCAACAAAGATAGCCGATAGTATCCAAACCCGATAAGCAACGTTACCTGCCATCGTAAGATTGGTCATATCCATAGGAAACCACTAGCTCTTGTTCCAAAGGGTTGAATACTCATCAAAATCATACCTAATCGAAAGCATTGGAAGAATTATCACTACTTCCAAAGTTATGATAAGATTCATCTCCTCTCCTCGAAACGAGGTAATTGATCCTAGAGCCAAGGATTGGAAGTGTCATCAATTTGGTTACACCTGACCTATAATCATACCCATCGAATAGTCATCACTAGGAAATGTATCATCCTTCCAAGTGCTTGTTCCCATATGTCTGTCTATATCCACACGCATTCGTGGCATAATAATTCTCATTTCCTTGCGCCCACGACATACCATGATCAACTTGATTGACATGACCACTATCAACAGCACCGCTTGCTCCAATGCCACCACCTGCTCCATTGTCCCCACTGGTGTCTTCACTATCTTCACTGTCACCAACAATGTTGCTACCCCCTCTATTGGCTCTATCGTCACCATCATCACTACTAGTATTTGAAACAATTATTTGAGGAGCCTTACCTTTACGAGAAGAACCAATTTCTCTTCCTTGCGCACGTTCCACACCTACTTACCCTCAGCATTGTGCCACTCATCATCGCATGAGCTGCTTCCCTACCTTCTCTAGAGGGAAGGTCTTGATCCAACCAATCCAAATTATCAAATGATAAAATAGATTCTTCTCCTTCTCATATCCACTCATCTAATATATCATCATCATTAAAAATATGATTCAGGTCAATTGGATTGTACAAATCTTCATCGCTTCGTTCCTACATCAAATTCTTAACTTGAAGTCGCACATTGTAATGGACATAAACTAACTTATGCAACTTTTTCATTGCCAAACGATTAAGAATCCTTTGTGTGAATCAATGACCATGTGCTCCTACTTCTCTCTTTCACAAACTGATGAATAGAACATGTTTGACTTAGAACTTTGACAAAGAATCTTGAAGATGTGGGACCTTCATTACCATAATTGTTCCACCATTCAGCTATTATTAAAAAAAAACCATATTAGGCACAAATATATATTTAATAGAAAATGATGACAATTTGTATTTAAAAAATAAATAAATAAATATAGTGAGCACTTGGAAGAGAGTGATTTATTGCTTTTCTGGTTAGTGCACTTCCAAACTCCTTCAAAAAATAATTTCAATTCTACATTGTAATGTTCTTCACTTTATTAATGCACATTGTAAATACAAAATATATTATAAAATAACACAAGTTATTGTTATACTGCTCATAGCTACCCGTTTCATCCAAATCTGGCTCCAATCTCTCGATAACCTCCTTTAGCTCCAAGTTTAACTTCCGATGGTGGAATTGCTTTGAATATCACATTGGATTTAAAAATAAGCTGACATAAGTAAAAAAAAAAATTAGTTTGAGTAATACTTTGCCTTTAAATAAGATAATAATAACTGTATAAGGAATTTCTTGTATTACTTGCAGCATGCAAATGTCTATGCAATTGATTTGCCCACCTTATGTAAATGACTTCCCAATAACTTTCCCAATGTTTCATCAATGCCTTTATAGTCAATTTAGCTCTATCCATTGCTTCATAAATGATTGACAAAGGTGGACTTCATCTTGATCAACCAATTTCAAAACTTTGGACCGTAGGTTCCATGATGATTTGACTTCCTTTGCCTTCTTCCAACCGATCGCTAAGATAAGGTTGATACCTTATCTCTTAAACTCTTTTCCGTCCGATCTGCTGAACTACTTCACCATTTGTTGTGCACATCATCTTCAAATCGCCTCATAACGTATAAGACTCAAGGAAATAAATTCAAAGGCAACCCGGTTATTTCTGGGCGCAAGAGATCTCTATCCTTGGTGAAAACTTTCATCAAATTGACTACTTTCTCAAGCTATTATAAATAAAGCTTGTGATCATCTTTGCTTGATCTAAAGTCTCCTTAATCTGCTTCATGTTTCCAATATCTTCAAGCATTAAATCAATACAATGCGTTGCACAAGGAGACGTAACAAATGTCAAGGCTTTCTCCATCAACAACATACCAAATTAGCTTTAAACTTCTGGCTCCCATTATCGCTGACTACTGCACGCTGTTTCCTCTCCAACCTCCTCAACAATCTTATCCAAGGGAAAAGATGTAATCCGCCGCCTTAGGCATGTTGGTAGTGTCAACCGAAGAAAGGTATCATGCTTCTATCATAGCATTAAACCATGAAATTGATGATAGTTTTTTGGGCTCTAGAATCTAACCATCACACATGATGGCGTGCATTCATATACAAAAAGCCATTTGGCCTTCAAAGTGTTCATATACCTCAAGCTCTTGCACCTCTCCTCCGCATATGCATTGCCAATTTGGTATCCCGCTGGGACCCTTGATACCCTGACTGCTTCTACTATGGTATCAATCATAGATTGATAGTAAGGTCTAATTATCAACAGAGAGATTGAAAGGTATTCCATTGAAGAGAAAAAAATTAGAGATGGCTTTACCCATTTTATTTGCACCTTCAGCGGAAAACATACTTTTTATTGATTTTTGTTTAAAAGGAAACATGTGGGAATCAATCCCCTTTGGGGTATGTTAGCTCCTTCTCTTATGTCGAAGCTTCTCAGACGGCCACGCTTGATACCAAGATCATATTGTGAGGAAGTACCACCCCTCTCCATGCCCGTTCACCTTCTTCTGCAAAAACACGACTCCATTTTCTCTCATTGCATGCTTCATTTATCTTCTTTCGAAATCAATCATCTCGACTTCCTCAACTTCACGACCGCATTTCATCAATTTCATGAAAATGTTCTTCATTTAAAGAACTTATAAGTCAAGCCTTCTTTATCATTCGATGCTTATTCAAGCATTAGACATATACAATCTAAT
This sequence comes from Tetrastigma voinierianum, assembly GCA_016808115.1. Taxonomy (NCBI): domain Eukaryota; kingdom Viridiplantae; phylum Streptophyta; class Magnoliopsida; order Vitales; family Vitaceae; genus Tetrastigma; species Tetrastigma voinierianum. The sequence goes on from JAEQBH010000327.1 coordinate 85,275, forward strand.
GCTTAGACACTTCCGCAGTACTTCGACATCCTCTTAATTTGTCCTAGAGATATGTGCAATGTGTTGCTTTAATCTTGTTATGCCTCCATGAATAACCTTCTTCACAAGATTTACATTTGGGGGGTTCTTCTATTACTACCTATTTGGTTCTCAAGATGTTCCCAACCAATATCATGTTTTGTGCCATTCCAAATGTTCACTTCCAACCATGTATAAAAGTAAACAAAAATATCAAACAATTAAATTATTTTCTAATATAATTGTTCTTCAACAAAAATTAAATTTCTACAGTGGTAAATAACTTTACAAAATTTCCATTTTGAATTAAATAAATTAAAAAGTGTTATTACAATATTACCATACTAATTTAATATTAATATAATTAGGATTAATTATTCTTATTTATGTTGTTTTTCATAAATAATTAATTTTGAATTAACCTTATTTATTTTTTTGGTCAAATAAATAAAATAATAAAAAATTCTGTATTTTATATTGTTCACAAAAATATAATTTTATGGTTTTGTTAATTTATTATTCTTATTTCTTATTTATAATATATTACCATACACTTAATATTAATACACTAGGATTAATTATTCTATTTATGCTTGTTTTTCATAAATTATTAATTTTGAATTAATCTTATTTATGTTTAAGTAAAATAACAAAATAATAAAAAAATATTTGTATTTTTATATTGTTCACAAAATATGATTCATGGTTTTGTTAATTTATTATTCTTATTTTATTTATAATATATTACCATACTAATTTAATATTAATACAATTAGATTAATTCATTCCTTATTTATGCTTGTTTTTCATAAATTATTAATTTTGAATTAATTCATTTATGTTTGCAAAATAAAATAAAATAATAAACAATATTTAAATTTTATATTGTTCACAAAAATACGATTGATGGTATTGTTAAATTATTATTCTTATTTTATTTATAATATATTACTGCATTTCAATTTAATATTAATACAATTAGATTACTATGCTTGTTTTTCATAAATACTAACTTTAAATTAATCTATTTATGTTTGGTAAAATAAATAAAATAATATTTTTATTTGTATTTTATATTGTCTACAAAAATACGATTTATGGTTTTGTTAATTTAGTATTCTTATTTTATTTATATTTTTGGTAAATATATTTTATTTTATTTATATTTATGGTAAATATATTTTTTAGTTGAAGCTATGACAAAAATGGGTTTCTGGTGATAAAACGACGTCGTTTTGGCCTTTTTAGAGCCAAAACGACGTCGTTTTATGGCTGCAATTTTTTTTTTTAAATTCTGCATATCAAAACGACGTCATGCATCGCGGTTCAAAACGGCGGCCGCTTTTGATTATTTAAAACGCCGCTTGGTTTCTCGATACACCCCAACAACGCCGTTTTGATTTTGCATTTAAAAACAATGAAACGACGCTGCTTCTTATCTTCTACAGAGACGAAACAACGTCGCTTCGTAAAACTTCAAATGCCAAAAGAGGATCTTCTTCCTCGCTTCCAAAACTAAATTTCCAACAAGGGGGAGAGGGGAGGGCCGATGGCTCGATCTCACCTCGTGATCGTGGCGAGCGGCGACGGTCGCTGAGACGCGAGGGCGACGCTGCCTACGATCGAGCTGAGTGAGGCTTCGGGACGACGACCGAGTCCGTGAGAAAATCCTAGATTTCTCGACGAGATCGAGGTAGCGTTTTCTTTCCTCCTCTTCTTCCTCTGCTCTTGGTTCGTAGAGAAAATTGCCTTCGCTCTCGCTTTGATCGAGACCGAGGTAAGGAGAAATCCCATTCTGCCCTTCGCTTCCCTCGTAACTCGTCTTCACTGGGCATTGGCAATTTGTAATTTTGTGGCCATGTTGTGGGTTTTGCTTGGTTCACGGGTTTTTTGCTTTTCGCAGAAATCTCCGAAAGTGAATATTTTTCTGGATTTTGTTCAAGACAAAACAGTGGATTCGATTTTGTCTTATGCCTAGTCATCTCTGAACTCTACGAAGTTGATCGAGTTTAACCAATTAATACCGAGTTCCACCGATTCAAAGCATAGTATGTTATTCTAAGATCGGCATCGACTCTGCTAGGACTCGAGGCACGACTTGGCCGAGTCATATCGACGGCCATTTTGAACCCCGTGGATGATGCAGTTCATGGACGCTGCCTCCATTTTTCAATATTCATCATTATTGAGTAACACCCCACTTCTCAATCACACCTCGACATTACATGTTTTTCTACATACTTTTTCCTGCTTTAAAATTGTAACATAATTTATTATTTATTTTATTTTTTAATCCTATACTTTATGAAAAGCTTGTGATGATTTGATTCAAAAACTTTTTCAAAACTCAATTTGCTATATTTCGACCATTTATCAAACTTCTTTGGTATGATTTACTAAAATACAAGTTTTTTTTTTCAAAAATAACCATTTCTTTTTCTTAACATACGTGCATTTTTATCAAAAAAGAAAAAAAAGGTTATTTTTCATCAAAAACATAGAGCTAGATTCACAAATCTTACGTTATCTTTTTATCCAAATATTTATAGGCTTTAAATAGTTCATTATTAAAGGTCAAGTGAGTCCATTTCTCTAAAAGAACAGCTAACTGCTTAGTTGAAGATGGAAGAAGAGCTAGAAAACGTGAGAGACCAGATGATGGAGAGCAAGAAATTATTTTTATTCACTACAATAAAAAGGTTATAGCAAAGAAAATTTTAGCTTCTGCATTGTTAAAATTCATAACTAAATTTTTTTCTAAAATTTTCTACTCATGGTTGCAAATCTTTGTAAGTTCACTAAAGCCCTAATTTTTGTTGCTTTTATTCTCTTCCCAGCTTTGGAGAGAGATGGAGAAAGCCATCAACAGATAGAGAGGGAGAAATACAAGCAGTAAAGAGGGCGTGATGCTACCGAGCAGAGAATGACGATTATGATAGAGTCGGTGCAAAAATGTTAGATCCTCGACAACATTGTCTTCATTTTGGCTCCTTCGACCACCATCTCTTCACCCTCGAAACTGTCATTCACCCCACTCTGATAGGTCTCTCTCACTCCGTGTCATTCACCACAAGAATGCTCATGCTTCTAGTTATGCCATGTCACATATATGATGAATGCTATATGGACAATTCTACTCATGCATATCACCCATGCATCATGGACAATTATATCAATTAGCATAAAATTTCCAAACGACTACACATTTCATGTCAACGTATTTGCACACACATAAATCAACATCAACAAGTCATCACCAATCAAGCAATGACATACTTTATCCTCTAGGCCAAATTATGACATAACATGTTCCACCAATAGCCTACAAAAAAAGCCATGCAATGACCTTATCCATACATAAACTCATCACATGTCAATACATTAGACACACATACTGACCTCCACCACCACATCGAAAGCATGTCATCGTAAACTCAAGCAATGGTCAATTTGATCCTCAAGATCAATGTTAGACAGAGATGCCGTACCTAAAACATTCCAATACAACAAGCCACATAATAGATCATAGAATAGTTCCGAACTTAGTTCTAAACTAGTCCTAATTTCTTTAATTTAACTAATGCTAAAGTTAGATATATTGCCCACGTCGCGCCATGCGTCATTGATTTATCTGGGTATGTTTCTTCCCCTAAACAATTTACTTCATCCTGGTTCAAGTTCAATTTATTTTAAATGAACTTGACTTAATTTATTTTTCACTTTCGAGATTTTTCTCAAAAATCCCGTTTTCAAGGTCCACGGTCACCCGACGCCCCGAAAATTGTAAAAATCCGATTGTCTCGGAATTTAACAAAATTCATCTAGGTAACTAGATTTCGCTAGATGAATCCAACGGTGAGGTCCATTTTGTCATCCGAAATCTAGAAAAATTCTAGTTTTGCAACTTGTACTATAGTGGCAATTTACCGTTTTACCATTTTTCGAAAAAGTTCAAATTTACCTCTGCTTTATTACATGTACCTTGCTTCGAGGCTGAAGGAAGATTATCTAAATTGAAGATACCTCAGCTCTTCTCGCCAAGGCAAAGAACATCACCGGAACAACAAACCTCAGAGATTTTTAGCCTATTTTTGGCCCACTTTCCATTATCTATAAATATGTATGGTGTGTACTTACTACTGATTAGGTTCAAATACTGGTAAGCAGAGAACACTCCTCGAGAGGGGGTTTCTTTCCTCTTTTCTTCGAACCATTTTAGGGTTTTGATTTTGTTCATTTACTTTGGATTTGGGGCCAATATTGAAGATTTAGCATTACCAGAGAAGCTCTTGTAGTTGGGGTGATTTTGCGACTATTTCACTCCTCATTTGTTTTGTGGCTTCTAAACTCTACTCCCTTTATTAATCTTTCATTTATGTTTATCTTAAATATGATTTTCTTAGATTTTTAGTTGCAATATGACTAAACTTTCTGTGTGGTTGATTGTGAAGTTGATGTTTGGGTTTATATATGTTTTATGATGATTTTGTGGATTGATGTTCGGGGTGGATGTTAGTTGGTGTAGTCTAGGATTATTATGGTTTTAACTAATTAACCCATACCGAGAGTTGGGTCTTCTGATCCAAAAACTAGGGCATCCTTGGTGACGCTTTAGATTACGCCCCTCAAAATCCGGTCCCTGGTCTCTTACTAACACCCCAAATTGCTGCATCGCTTATAACATGTTTAGGGTATAATAAAATAAAAAGTATATTTTTCCTAATAAAATAAACAACCCTAATTAATACAAGCTTACAGAAATTAATAATTTACCAATTAAGACTCAAGGGTCATAATTTAATAAGTTCATATGCCAAAGTAGGAATATGCATAAGTTAAATTAAGAGTAATAGAGAGTTTGAGGACTAAAGAGTAATAAAAGAAAGATATTAGAATGAAATAAGGAAGAAGATTGTGGAAGAGTATATGGGAGCCAAGGAAAGAGGAGGAAGCTTCTCCTTGGATTCGATGTCAAGGATGTTCCAAAAGAGAGAAAAGTGAAATAAAGGATAAGATTAATAAGATAAGACCAAATAAATATCTCATTTTGATCTTGGAGAAAGAGAGAGCAAAAACGGATAAGATAGAAGAGAAGAGAAAGGAAGAAGAAGAAGAAGAAAAGAAAAGAAGAAAGAAGGAAAGGAAAAAGAAGATCATGGGTATGGAAACTATGTGTGTATGGAATAGTATGGAAACTATGTGTGTATGAAATAGTATGGAATTATAAATAGTAGCATGGAACTATGAATATTTGTATGGAAGTCTAGTGTTTTTGTATGGATGTGTTATAGTATTTATCTAGTTTCTAGATGTAGCATAAACATACTCGGCTTGGAAACCCTATATTTTGTGTATGGTTTGTATTGAAACTCCCAAACTCATTTCTTGGTAGGGTTGAGTTGAGAAGAGCTCTAAGGCTCCTATATATGTGTTTTGGGAAAGGTCTGGTTGCATTTTGAACAAAGAAAATTTCCCTATTTTTGATCATATGCATTAGCTGGACCTTAGAACTGGTTTTTGGGTAATAAATAAAGGAAATTTGCCAGTGAGTCCTTCTAATAAATTGTAGCCACATCAATGAACTTGATGTTAGGCTTTTGAATTTCTCAATTCCTGAATTCAGAGCTCCAAGTTACGGTCTTTTACCCGACGCCCACCTGCTAAAGGTCAACCCGTAGAGGTCACCAGAGAGGCCGGTCGGCCGCAGGTCAGATCGCCAGGCCAAGTCACCGCGTCGTCGCCAAGTCAAGTCACTCACTGGTTTTGACTCACGTGACCTCCAACTTTAAGGTCATAATCTCACCAACTCCGCTTCAGTGTCTCCCACTCTACGTAGTTCCATCGGTACCGCAGTTCCATTCATATGCCTGTGGAAGACAGTAGGTGAGTTCATTCAGGTCATCTCAGCTCGGCCATGTCAGGTCAGCTCGGCCACATCAGGTCAGCTAGTTTGGATTGGCTTGAAATGACCTGAAAAATGTAAATGACTTGAAATGAAACATGATATGATAAGAAAGTATAAGATTGCATAAGCCTGTATAAATTATATGTATGGAACATATATAAGTATGTGAGATATGAGATATGAAAAATGCAAAGATTCGAATAAATGATTGTACATATCGCATATGATTACCGAGTAATCATAATTATTCGGGAATATGAGATATGTACTAAACATAAAATACACATGGATTGTCAGCTTAGAGCCTGGTACAAGGATAGATAGGCATGCTTGTTAGGGAAAAACAAGTTTGCAGCATATAATACAGTTGGCCCCGTTTGGGTCATTACAGAGCCTTCGGGCCCTTATAAATGGTCATTTTCTCGTGCAATGATAACAAATACTGAGCCTTTATAGATGGTTGTTTCAGATAATGAAACAAAGACTTCGTGTCATATATAAGACCAATCAAGCCGCACAGCCGAAGACATGCTAAACATTTTCTTGCCCTCTTTATAGTTTCTTTATCCACTTCTACAAGCATGCGCAGCATTAAACATAAAACAAATAACAAGTATAAATTTTTTTTTTTTTTTTTTTTTTTTTTTTTTTTTTTTTTTTTTTTTTTTTTTTTTTTTTTTTTTTTTTTTTTTTTTTTTTTTAAAAATGGTTCAAAAATGATAAAGTACATGACATGACATGATATGAGAAACATAGCATTACTATGCGATGAAAGTATATAGTTACAAGAATAAGAAGTAAAGTACAAGATGACATGAAAAGTATATGAGATATGATAAGGCATGAAACATAAAACAAATGATAAGTATATGCAAATGATTCAAAAATGATAAAGGTATATGATATATACATATGAAACATAACATATATACATGTGATATGATGGCATAGAATAAGACATAAGTATATGATATGTTATATGTATATGGCCGCAGTAAAGTGAGATGACTCTGCTAGTGGTCGCCCACGAAGTTATTCCCACTAAGCTGTAAAGCTTAGCACGGTTTTCATCCAGACAAGAGGAAACCAGTATGACAGTGACAATCCGCATCAACAATCAAAGGCCACATATCACTGATGCTCAATCGGAAGACCTTTCGTCTAATGTATATGTATTTTTGTTTTTCGTAAACAATGCAAATACATTGCAAATGTTGAACACTTCCATATATTGAGCTTAGATATATATTTCAGAACCAATATATGTATTATAAGATGTTAAATGTTTAACATTATATGAATGAACAAGTTTAAAGGCTATAAGTTTACAAGTTTATAAAAAATAATAATAATATGACATCTTTCACGACTGAACGCGGCCAGGTGTCACAGTTAGTCGGGTATTAGAGTTATCCCGTATCTGATTCGGATTCGCCAATCGGGCCTGGATGTATATGGCGCCATAATTTCAAGGTATGACTTAGTTAATTGAAAATGCTAATTAACCTAATCAAAGAAGTCTAGGAAATTAGGAAATGCCTAGTACTATGGATTTCATTAGGAGTAAAAATCGCCCTCAAGATTATGTGAGGATCAGAGGACTCAGGGTAGAAGTGATCCATTCGAGCATGGTCCGTGTAGTCCTCTTGTATGGACCGAGAGACCAATAGGATTCCCAAGGAAAGCACTGCCTTATAAAAGTACCATACTTAATGACCTAGATGGACCGAAAGGAGAATAGGAAGTTGGTGTGAGAAATTGAGGGGAAACACGAAAGTGTTAACCTCATATCAGATTCCTTAGACATGCACAAGGTCGCTCACTCAATTAACGCTTAATGAATATAAACCATAAATGCATCAATGGAAACAATCAATTAGTATATTTTTGAGTTATATCTCGATATTGTCAAATCTCCTTGCAGTGGACATCGATCAACACCCGCTTGTTTCATGACAGCCCTTATTTAGCCTTGAAAACCTTCTTGAAGTCATTGAGTCGTGCTCAAATAGTGAACCACTTCACTAATGTGGCACTAATTCGCTAAAACCCACACCTTCCACGTGATAGACATTTGACTTTAGTCCTCTCAGATTACTACAGGCGACCCATGCGGTCACAGGAATCACACATAACAAAAGAGCAACCTCAGTCTTGGGGGAGGTTCAGAACGGTCCACTGGGTGATCTAGCTGCAAAGCTTCTCGAAGGTGGGCCTGTGAGTCGAAAGCAAACTCATGGTTCAGGTACTCGTAAACACAAAAAGCACAAAGGAAAGTCGCTAGTACATTCAAAATACATAAGGGTAAAATATTGTTCCATTAACCAAAGAGAAATACTTCAGACAAACCCCTGGTGGTGGTCAGCGGTACATTAAAATGAGGCAGGAGCCTCTTCTGTAGATACTATGACGGACTCCATGCTAGGCACTGCAACCCAAGATATACCTTCACCGAGGCACAAGAAGGATTCGGCTTCCTCTCGTCAGGCCAGGAGATTTGTACGGCCTCCACCACCGGCGCCGATCGCTCTATCAAGTACGGTCAAGGAGGGTCACTCTACCAAGACTGATTGTCATGGTGACTCGGGAAGGTCCCTTTGAGCCTAGACGGTCACGCTGCTTTGCAGCCCTTCCCGTCCGCTCACGAGTTCACCCAACTCCAAGCCCGATTGTCTACTCCACAATGCAAGAAAATTGGACTAGTAGTTGGCCTAAAGCTTAGCAAGCATGCGGTTTTTCTTGGTATCACAAAAAGGGTCCTTGGCTTCAAGCTACGTGGTGTGCTCTTGTCGTGGGCGCTGGATCTCGGCCCGTTGGGACTCCACGTCGGCCTGGTGGATACTTAGTCACATAATGTTAGCATGTTATAAGTTAGCCACCTCCGCCTCAAGCCGCGGGACCTTTTTAATTTGGTGCCCTAGCACGTCACGCGCTCTGGTAACCTCGGCAGCTGCGGCTCGCCACCTCCCTTTCAAAGCAAGGCCTTATTCTGCCTTGTGCTTTGGAATATAGTTCGCACATCGTCCTACGTATGTGAGAGCCGTAAGTCAGGTTGCACTTCACAATACTGTCATATAAACCTTAACGTGCCATCTATGTAGCAAGTTCCGTTTAGAATAAGAAAAAGAAAAAAAAAATCAGGGAATAAGAAACGGGACTAAGAGTAAAGGGTTACCATTTAATTCATTTGGGAGGTGGTTGGACTTCGCGTAAGGTCGAACCTTCTTGATCACTAGAGCCTCGAACTCCGCAGCCAAGTCAGAGACCACCTCCTTATCGGGGTCCCGAAGAAGTGGTTCCTCGAACAAGTTGGAATCCGCTATCAAGGCTTCCATAGAAGGAGAGGATGGGAGGGTCCACTTCGAGGAGTGGCAAAAGTGCACTTCAAAGACGGCTTTCCCTTTGCCTTTGCCTAACACTGCTGAACGGGAGGTGACCTCGAGCGCAGAATCCTTCTCAGTCGTTCTCATCCGGGCCTAAGTGAAGTGGAAGGATGGGTTGGGATGGATCCTTCGACTGGGGGGCCACCCGAAGAACCTTAGTTGCCTTGGGGGTAGTTGGGGAGTTCCCAGGAATAGAGGGATGAACGTGGGGGCGAGACTCTAGTCGGGGGAATCTCGCAAGGTTCCTCGCCACTTTCGCCTCCTCGAGATTACTACAGGGGGTGGCGAAATCGTAACTTGAAAGTAGTCACCTACCGTCATATCTCGCTTGTTCGAACTCACAGCTTCAACCAAAGAACATGCAAGAAGCCGACTTAGTACGCGCCTCCTGAAGACGCGCATTACCGAGGCCAGCGTAAACGAGGCACCGGGCGACGATGAAATCCTGCCCAACAAAACTGCCTGGAGATTTGAGGGAGATAACAAGTGTTTGAAATCCCTTTCCGAGCTTGGGAGGCTGAGAACTCTGGCAAAGGCACCGAACCGCCGGGCACCTGTGTCGCCCACCGCCTTTCTCGTCTGCAGTACTGCGGTAAAACACGCAAGTGTGATAAAGCAGGGGTCAAAAAGATGAGAACGAGGCTATTAAGTAAGAATGAGGGTTTCAATATCGACCTGCCGAAGGTGAGTTGGGAACCGGGAACTCCCTCAATTATTGGTACAGCCCCAGGCCCCAACCACCAACACGTTACCTTAAGGCTTATTCTTACTGGTGTTCGGTAGGTTAGTCACTAGGTGAGTGGCCAGGCGCCGCCACGGTGGTAGTACCGCCTAATTCCTCAGGCTACTTGAAGGAATAGCAAGAACACCTACCCAAGCTTCGCTCAATACGCACGTCCTCGAGGAGAACCCGAATGATGTTCACATGAATATAAACAGATGGATTCAAAATACAATCGCAATCACTGGGGGGAGATGGAACCTCAGCCACTCGTTAATGTGGACTTTCGGCCAGTGCAATTCATTATCCCTCGGCCCATATTCGTATAGGCTGTGAACTAGGAGCTCGAGGAAGGAAAGGCAACACGGACTTGAGGGGGGAAGGAATACTTCCTTCAAAGGCATCCTGCGGAGGCTCTCGACGTGCTCGCCAAGTAATGTACAAATGAATGTATGAATATGTAATGTAAGAAAGTGAAATGGCTCTCTTAAATGTCCTAATTATGAGAATTAAACGTGTAACCCCCAACCCGTGGGTATAAAAGGGAGAGAAAGGGGTCGCTTTTATTTTATCACCTGTGGCATTATCTCTCACGTTGTTACTCTGTGGGGGGAACAATTTTCTTTCCACCATTAATCCATTTTGGGAGTTGTAAGAACACCCATTGCTATTAATAGGATATAAGATTACAAAAAAGGAATCCACCTTACAGGTGTAAGATTTTAACGAAATTCATATATATTATGATTATGCTTAGTTTTTATAATTAATTTAGATCTACATTTTTTAGATCAATTCACATTTGCAACTCATTTAAGAAGGTGAGGCAAAAAACGAACAAGAAGTCAAATGATGTACATACATATCTTAACTCAAAGGGCGAGCTTAAAGTGCATCAAGAGGTTGATCTTGAGTTTGAAAACAAATTATTTCAATCATTGTGCTATAATGCCCATTTGAAAATATTTTACCCCTAAACAATTATATTTCTAGATCCGTCTATTATCTTTATCCATATTCGTATCATATGCATGAGGGCATTAAAATAGGTAGAAGGGTGAATTGAGACATTAAAATGATAAAATATAATTTTGATTTAATACCATAATGGAGCTCTCTGGGATTAAGATAGGATAAAGTTATATATATATATATATATATATATATATATATATATATATATATATATATATATATATATATATATATATATATATATGCATGTAAAATATATATATATATATATATATATATATATATATATATATATACATGTAAATAAAAGACGTAATGAGAAACTGGAATAAGATTCTTCCTTTTCCTTAGTCAATACTAAAGTTGAATAATAAAAAGATCTCAAATAAAAAACTTGTGATAAAGAAGGCATTAATCATACAAAAGAGATGCAATGAGAAATCAAACAAAAAGATTCTTTCATTTTCCAACAATAATTAGTCGAACAAGAAAAATCTCAAATAAAAAACTATGATAAAGAAGGCATTAATCACATAAGAGATGCAATGACAAATCAACTAAAAGATTATTTTTCCTTAACAATAATTGTGTTGATCAAGAAAAGATCTCAAATAAAAACTTATGATAAAGAAGACATTAATCATATAAAAGATGCAATGAGAAATCAAATAAAAAAGATTCTTCTTTCACAATACCAAAGTTGAACAATAAAAAGATCTCAAATAAAAAACTTGTGATAAAGAAAGCATTAATCATATATAAGAGATGAAATGAGAAATCAAATAAAAAGATTCTTTTCTTTTCCTTAACAATAATTAAAGTTGCACAGTAAAAAGATCTCAAATAAAAAACTTGTGATAAAGAAGACATTAATCATATATAAAAGATGCAATGAGAAATCAAATAAAAAGATTATTTCCTTTTCCTTAACAATAATTAAAGTTGAACAGTAAAAAGATCTCAAATAAAAAGCTTGTGATAAAGAAGGCATTAATCATATATAAAAGATGCAATAAGAAATCAAATAAAAATATTCTTTCCTTTTCCTTAACAATAATTAAAGTTGAACAGTAAAAAGATCTCAAATAAAAAACTTGTGATAAAGAAGGCATAAATCATATATAAAAGATGCAATAAGAAATTAAATAAAAAGATTCTTTTCTTTTCCTTAACAATAATTAAAGTTGAACACTAAAAAGATCTCAAATAAAAAACTTATGATAAAAAAGGCATTAATCATATATAAGAGATGCAATGAGAAATAAAATAAATTGATTCTTTCCTTTCTTAATACCAAAGTTGAACAAAGAAAAGATCTCAAATAAAAACTTGTGATAAAGAAGGCATTAATCATACATGTGAGATGCAATGAGAAATCAAATAAAAGATTCTTCTTTACTTAACAATAATTAAAGCCAGACAGTCAAAAGATCTCAAATAAAAACTTGTGATAAAGCATGCATTAATCATACAGAGATGCAATGAGAAATCAAATAAAAAGATTCTTTCCTTTTCCTTAACAATAATTAAAGTTGTACAGTAAAAAATCTCAAATAAAAAACTTGTGATAAAGAAGACATTAATCATACATAAGAGAGGCAATGAGAAATCAAATAAAAAGATTCTTTCCTTTTCCTTAACAATAATTAAAGTTGAACAGTAAAAAGATCTCAAATAAAAAACATGTGATAAAGAAGGCATTAATCATCAAATAAAAAGATTCTTTCCTTTTCCTTAACAATTATTAAAGTTGAATGCAAGAAAATATCTCAAATAAAATCTCACATAAAACATGACATCATACATAAGAGATTTAATGGTAAATTTAAATAAAAAAGATTCTTTTCCTCGTCTCAATAATAATTAAAGTTGAACAAAGAAAAATCTCAAATAAAAACTTGTGATAAAGAAGACATTAATCATACATAAGAGAGGCAATGAGGTAAATCAACAAAAGATTCTCCTTTCCTTTTCAACAACAATTAAAGTTGAACAGTAAAAAGATCTCAAATAAAAAACTTGTGATGAAGAAGGCATTAATCATCAAACAAAAAGATTCTTTCCTTTTCCTTAACAATTATTAAAGTTGAAGAGTAAAAATATCTCAAATAAAAATCACTGAGCAAAGTTAATAAGATTAATCATACATAAGAGACGAATGAGAAATCAAATAAAAGATTATTTCCTTTTCCTTAACAATTATATAAAAGATGCATTGAGAATCAAATAAAAGATTCTTTCATTTTCCTTAACAATAATTAAACAACAAGAAAGATCTCAAATCAAAACTCGATAAAAGTACGATTAATCATATAAAGACAGAATGAAAATCAAATAAAACGATTATTTCTTTTCCTTAACAATAATTAAAGTTAAACAAAGAAAAGATTCAAATAAAAAACACATTAATTGTGTCAATAAAAGATCTCTAAATCAAAAACTCATGATAAAGAAAGCATTAATCATATAAAAGATACAAATAGAAAATAATATAAAAAAGATTCTTTTCTTTTTCTTAATAATAATTAAAGTTAAACAGTTAAAAGATCTCAAATCAAAAACTTGTGATAAAAAAAACATTAATTATCCAAAACAATAGTGGCGAAAAGCAGAAGCTGACACCGTGGAGCCTCACAACCACATATGATGTGACCCCACACTGTTGTGCTGCCTCCACCATGTCGCTTTTGATTTAAAAATCTAGTCTTTATCCCATGGATTCCATCCACACCTAACAATGCTTCCTCTATCATTCTCATATTCCTTTTTCTCCCTCTGTTTTTTCTTTTTTCTTTTCAAACCCTATTTTTCTTTTTTCTTTTCAAACCCTATTTTATTTTTTCATCATATTTCATGAGAAATAGTTATAAGAAAATTTTCTCATATAGGATATTCATGTCTTCTCTTTCCCTTTGTGTTGGTTATTGGCCTTTTTGTAATTTTTATTCATAGGTCGTGTCTCATATATATATAGACACACGTCTTCATGGAGTCTACATTTCGATTCTCATTTTCCAAACTTGAGTACTTTCCAGTGTTTTTGCTACTAAAGCATTTAGTAAGAATGAGGGGTGGCTTCAACAATGCAAGAATGATAAAGTAACCATGGTTCAATAGGTCCGTACGTCATATGAATACAAATATTTTGTATTTTAATATAACTTTTAAAAACTCCTAACTAAGCAATCATTTTGGAGTCACTATTAGTTAGGCTCACAACAAATTGTATGCTGAAAAAAATGTACTTTAAGAATAGTATAATTTTATATATTTATATGATTGATTCTTTTTTTTTTAAGTAAAATAATATTATCGATTTAAACTTACAATATATCTATAGATACAAAGATACCAATAATAAGTTAATCATAAGGTGATAAAACAAATATTCAAAAGTATTAATATAATAAATCAAACAGAAAAGTCTATAAATTTGATATTATATTAATTAGAATATCCGAGACTGCTTTTCAAGATATCGATAATCATAATTGATATTTCAATCGGAGTGAGATCTATTTTATCTCGATCAATCGTTTCGCAGTGAAAAACACAAAGAGTGGTGAGGAAATGACTTTTAGGATTTTAGCAGTAATTTTAGGAAAGATAATAAAAAAATTAATAGGTAAAAAAAGTTAAAGTTTTTCAAATATGAGAAAGGTTAGCAGCTTGTAAAAAAGCTCTCCTAGTTTTTATGAATTAGAAAATGACTTCGATCGAGCACTCGTGGGTCTCGCAAGCAGAGAAAGAGGATCACCGGAGAAATTAGATTCATCTCCTACGCCTACAAGGTACGTAGGAGGAAGCCGAATCTAGCCGCACAGAGGATCGACCAATCCATGGGATCTTGCATCTTTACTAATTCCCATCCGTATGGTGTTCTTTCAAAGCCTACATAAGATCAAGAATGACCAATATCATACATCACTTCTGAAAACCTCCTGAGAGAACTCTGATTCGTTTACCCACTCATCACGCCTCTTGGCACCACCGCCATCGCGCAACCTTCATTTTCTCACCCGCACAACCATCGCGAACGCTTCTTCCGCATGGGCCATCCCCGTGAGTTACGAGGAGCTACCCAAGGTACAAACCCGCCCAACAATTTACAATGACCACAGGTCCACACGCGAGCAAAATAATGCCACTCGCCCCGCATCAATACTCACAAAATGCATCACCTATATACAATAGTTCAAGAGTTAATAAATTACTCTTAATTCAACATATATCAAAATTTAGAGTTTTAATACATGTTATACAAAAGTCTCTACCAAAAGCCACAACCTCGGCTTTCTTTCTAAACGCGTCTCTAATGAAAGACCGTCCTCCTGCACACTCCCTATACCCGAAATAGTGATCACTGGCAGGTGAGCAAAGCCCAAGAGTGAAAATTTCCTACGTGTGGGGTTACTTCCCACCTATGCACATGTCATGGCAAACAATCACATCCACAATTACACGAATCCCACTGAACGCCTACATGACCAATCCCATGTCCCGAGTCCTCACTGACTCCCCTCACATACGCCTCAAGCCGACGCGAGTAAAATATCCACTTTCAAAACAAAGCTTTGTTCTAGAAAACTCACTAACGAATTTCGGCAAATACATTGGACTACCTTCCGAGGCGACCACGGATAACGTCAAAATACTATGGTCTCATCCGGCGATCTCGTCGATTCACTTCAAGGCAATTCTTCGAAAATCTTCCACGAAATACCTTTTCACAAACATTTTTGTTTTTCTTTCCACCCCTACGCTACATTACTCCTAATATTCTAAAGGCTCAAAATAAGATACACCCATTTACGCCAATCCCAACAAACTCATGCTAATATATAAAACACGATATACTAACATAATTAATCCACATAAATCATGTTATGCAAATTCACAATCAATAACACCAAATAAATTTCACATGAGCTAATTAACAAACACAAGCAATTCATTTTGAATCACTCAACATCATAAAAATCACACCAAAAATCACGTCACTATTCACATGAACAGTGAAACCCTCGGATTGGCACTGTTCACGGCCACAACAATGAGGATTTTCTCCACTCGGTTCAAATGTTTTGAGAACAAAAACAAGGCTAATCCAAGCCTCAGAACATCCACAACCATTTACATGGCTCTAAATTTCAAGAATAACCACTGCGAAAGATTCCTACCTCTCGAGTTACCTAACTCCACCAAATCGTGCCCATGTGAGTCTCTTGCCGCGTAGATCGACCTTGCTTCTTGCTTCGTTGAGAACCGACGGTCTAAAGGGCCGAAAATTTAGAGAGAAGGCACACTTTCTCTCTCTAGAATTTCAAAAGCCCAACCTACTTCATATCCGTTCCAACCATTGCCTATTTATTCTCCAATTTTTGTGTTTTAATGGAGAAGACAACTATTTGTTATTTTGTCTTATTCAATTAACATTTCATTAATTCCCTATGTGTCCCTTTTCTTGATTTTTGACACTTCAAGTACAATCTCGCCTATTCATTTCATCATCTCTTTAATCATGCAACATGTGTCATGAGTACATGTAGTAGGTGACTTTGTCATGTCACACGCCTCTTATGAGTCGCTTTGATACCAATAATCTTCTGCCCGGAAAACGTGAAATTCCGACTATCTCGGAATTTGACATGGTAGCTAGATTTCGCGAGACGATTCCAACAGTGAAATCCATTTTGTCATCCGAGATCTAGAAAAATTTCAGGTTTTGACCGAAATTACCGTTTTACCCTTTTTTAGAAAATTGGAATTTTCTCGAGTCTTACATTCTCCCCTCCTTAAAAGGAATTTCGTCCCGAAATTCAGTAAAATCGCAACAACTCATATGCATATGCAACGTGTACTATACCATGCATGTAAACTAGTCATTTATGTATTAAATGACTAAACCACGTACCTTCATCCCTAAACAAGAAGGGATAGGTGGCCCGCATCGTGTCCTCGCGCTTCCACGTTGACTCCTCCACTCCACGGTGCTGCCATAGCACCCTCACTAGCCTCATGGTCTTACGTCGCAAAACCTAATCCCGGTTATCCATAATGCACACCGGTCCCTCCGGCTGCGCCTATCCGTGTCAACTCACCTCTCCTCAATCTACATGAGTCGGATCCGAGCATATCTCCGGGCTACGGAGACGTGAAATACCTTGTGGACACCCGATACGCCGGGCGATAAAGCCAATCGGCACGCCATGGCCTACCCTCTCGCATCTCGGCGGGCCCACAAACCCCGGCGATAAACGCCTTCCTCGCCACGAACCCGACCACTCTCTCGTAGCATCACCTTCAAGAAGACGTGATTTCCAACCTCGAACTCTAAGGGTCAACGTTGTACATCAGCATAGCTCTTCTGCTGGCTCTGAGCCGTGAGAAGACACTATCGTATCAAGCTCACCTTCTCGGAGGTGTCTTTAATCGGTGGGGACCGTTGATGGAGCTCTCTCCTTATCGGTCCCCGACATATCGGTGATCACGCTGGCACTCCCATACAATGCCTTATATGGTGCCATACATCATACTCGCATAATCTGCTGTTGTTGTAGGCGAATTCAGGGCAAGTGCTCTTCCCATCTACCCTTATGATCCCGAGCCCAGCGTACTCATGACATGTCCTCTAACACTATGGTCCTCTACATTTGTTATCTGTCTGTGGGTGGAAAGTTATTACTCATAGTGTTAGTGTGCCCATAACCTTTGGGAAACTCTTCAAAGTGCCTTTGTAAAGCACCAGGGTCCCTATCTGAGCACTATGGATACTAGTACTCCATGTAGGCTGGACTATCTCTCGGATATACAATGACGGGAATCTCGATGTGAAGGTCGTGCTTGTAGAAAATGTCTTGAGCTTTGTGAAATTTGGTCCACTATCACCCGTACCGCATCATGTCCTTGCGGTGTCCATAGCAGTGAGTCACAAAATCCGCCGTGGCGTGCTCCACTTCCACTCGACCTCGATGTTGAAGTAGTATGGCGGCCACGGTCTCGACCTTAACTCACGACCATTGAACCGTGAATAAAGTCCCCCTCGATGTCTCTTCATCCCACTCCGGGCCGTCACGGCGGCGAATCTGGTACATCTTGCATTGCCCTTTAAGATGCCCGGCAAATCGAGAAGCGGTGAAACTCGCCCGAGAATCTCCTTTTCCGAATCGGTCGACTAGGAACCTTTACGTCCTTTCCCTCTGCGAAGGCCCCACCATCGCGTGGGCGGTCGACCCTCGTCACCGTGCGATTGTACGGTCCTTGATGGACACTATCTTACGCCTCTTGTCCCGCAGGACTCGATCCTCTGCTGTCAGAGATGGTGTATCACCCAAACTCCCCAGCGTACCTGTCTACTTCGTTGTCTTTTGTGGCCCAGCATCCAGCGGTCTGAGCATTAGCCACTCTCGAGGAAGCTATCTTTTTGGCCTAATGCTCGGTATTATTGAGTGCATCATTGTTGCCAGGGGTGGTAATGTAAAGTGAAGTCAAATCCTCACAGGAACTCCATCCATTTCGTTGCCTCATGTTGAGGTCCCCCCTTTGCGTGAAAATATGCCAGACTTTGTAGTGCAGGTACACCTCAGTACTCACCATATAAATAGTGGCGCGAATCTTGAAGCGAGGCCTCACGATAGCCGACCATGTCATGTGGTAGTCTGCTCACTTGATTCTTCAACCATGGGGCCATGGTGTTGCTACCCTCTCTAGGATGCATCAAGGCATCCCAGTCAAGGCCCTCGAAACATCGCGTCTGGCTGTGTCTTGCAACCGTATCAGGTTATCGAGATAAAAGTGAAGTAAAGTCTCCTCTTTAACTCCTGGAATGTCTCCTCGCCGGTCATCGATCAAGCTTGACCTCCTTAGTCGGTCGCATCGCCGATGCCAATGGAAATCCTTAATAGATCTCACAGCGTACCTAGCCAATCGAAACTATGTCACCGGGGCGACTTGGCCTCTCCCGAATCATCAAGCTTTCGACCTGCGGGTCCGTCGACACGCCCCCGATGACTGCGTGTCCCGAAAATCTCTCACTCCAGGTAGCTGAGCTGGCGCCTACCCCGAACTTGGCGTCTGGTGATGGTTTCAGCCAATTTGTAACCTGATCCTCAAATGATACTCATGCTCCCACTTTCTGGCGGGAGTAGATCGAAATGTCATCCACGAAGACTCGACAATGAAGTCTAAATGGGGTTGAATTTGCCACATGCATGAGGTCTATGAATCTTTGCTAAGCGCATTCGTAAATCGAAAGAAACATCAGCGCAAACTCAGGGAAGTGCCCATGTCGTCTGAGAGGCATTTTGTCTTAGGGATATCTGTCTCCGCAACTCGGTGATGGTAACTAGTGCGAGAATTACATCTTGGAGTAGACTCGCTCGCTATTGTCAAACGAGTCATCGATCCTCGGCCCGGTGGTCACAGATTCTTGGTAGTAACCTGTTATTTATCCGTAGTCGATGCACGGTCGAAGGGTCTTGTCCTTCTTCTAGCCGCCAAATAGAGCAGGAGCGCCCGGTGAAGTGCTCGATCTAATGAACCCCTTGTCTAGTAGCTCACGTAGTTGGACTGCGAGTTCTTCTGGCTCGGCCCAGTGCAATCCCATGTGGAAGTCATAGAGATGGGCGAAGTACAGTGTAACTTGATCTGCAGAAGTCTACAACCCTTCTGCGGAGGCAATCCGGTGGCTCATCTGGAAAAACATCCTCATGCACGTAGACCTCGAGGTAGATCTAAGTCGGTCTCACCTCGTCCCTCCGGAGTAAGGCTTCTTGACCGCCATATCTGATACTGGGTCTTACCTTGTCTAGGAGGCGAAATATCATGCTTGTCGCCTCTAAAACACAACACTAGTACTGGCCTCGCAGGCTGCAGAACCCTCCACGCTCACAATCGATGACGATCCCGTCTGCCAACTGAATCCATCCCCGTGGATGACAAACTCGACATTCCATGACCCTCAAGTCCATCGGGCGAACCCCCGAGATCTCAACTCATAACCACGGCCATAACACCCCATCCAGCCCATCCCTAAGGAGAACCCTGCATACAAGGGCTCCTCCAAGGCCTCAACCTCATGCCCAACTCTATCGCTGCCAACCGATGCAAAGAATGAATGAGCACACCAGAATCAAATAACACTTTGCCCATAGTAGAGATAGCAAAACATACCCTCGTATAACCAGAATGATTCGCTGACTCAACCGTGGTTTGACGGAGTAGACACGCCCGAACCACCGACGCCCCCGTGACAGTGGGGCCTGGCCCTTCGCTTCGCTCCAACTCCGGGCCTCTCTCGGCCTGCTCATGTAACTAGGAGGGCGGCTTGCAGCCCCAACCGACATCGGCTCCTCTGCATAGATTGGGGCTATGGAGGAACATAGGCATCAGCCCTTCCCCGTCTCTCTTTACAGCCGATCGGACTCATGGCCGCTCCAAACCCGGGATCCTTGTCTCTAGGGCAATCCCTCCGTATATCCGGGGCAGGCTGGGCAATGATAGCACACCATCTCGGCCTGAACCCAACCTAAACTCCGGTCTGCCCCTCGCCCGGGATGGCCGTGACTCGGGAACCTCCGCAGGAACTAGAAGTTCTCTCGCTTCTTTCGAACTAGAAGAAAACCCGACTCTTCTTCCTCTGCTACTAACACTCATTCAGGCCCGAGCATCCTCGATCCGTCTCTCTATATGGGCAGGGTCATCCCAACCATGAGTCTATGTCCTCGTAGGCGGAGTCCTACAATCTTGCCCCTAATGGACAACCCTAGCCTCATTCTGAATTCCTTAAATCCTCGCCATGTCTATGGCCACGTAGTCATCAAGAAAACAGTTAGCTTCGTGAATCCAGCCACATAATCCATCGCGCTCATCGTCTCTTTGCTTCAGTCAGAACCCCGAGCCTTCGTGATGTCTCGCAAGATCCGAAATACTTCACCCATGAACAGCCTCCCGGAACTTTGCCCATGTCATCGCTTTCAGTTCGCTCAGCTCCACCATACTGGTTCACCCCTCTACCGGAAACGCAGCCTAGTCTAATCCTAGTCATGTCGGAGGTAAGAATCCCATAGTCCCCAAACACCTCTTCGACCTATATGAAACAATGGTCCCGCCACCATCTGGATCTCCCCCGTGAATGTGGATGGCGTGATGTGCCCCAAAACCTCCGAAGGTTACCTGACCCCCCGCTACCCACCGACAACAGGCAATAGTACAAATGTAATACCCACAAATAAATAAAGGCCTCGTTAATCAAATACCTGTGGTGCTCATGAACAATGTCACCCTGACTCTCCCACGTCCTCGCCCGACCAGCCATCTACACACAAGTCAAAATGTCAAGTTAAATTCAATGCATTCTAAGGCTGTTAATCATATTAATCCCTCGACACGTCACCATTCATATATTAAAATTAGATGCCTTCATACACAGTCGTCATTCATAGGTAATGCAAGACAATTATTTCATATATTAAACCATATGCAACAATTTTTTTTTTCATTTAAAAATTTATTTATTTTTTTTTAATTTTTAAATTTTTTTCTAAAACCTCGGGAACAGTGCTCATGAACAGTGTTCATGAACAGTGTCCCAAAACAGCGACTGCAACAAAGGTTCCAGTCAAACTCGGGTCGCAGCGCACGCGGCACCCACCCGCCCACCGCTCACTGATCAAAGGATGTAACAAATTTATGACACTATTACCAAAGGACTACCGTCACATAGTCCCGGCACAATGCCTTTAAACTCGCTTGTTATATTTCTTTGCCAATTAAACCGATTAAAAGCGCTTCAAGAGTAGATTACCGTTTCCGTTTTGATCCATGATTCTCGCAAGGTATGATCGAACAAGTAATAAAGTGGATTTGTCCAGATATCGATCCCACATCTCAAGAATTCTCAATCAACCACTATCACCCAAATTCTCTCTATATTTATTCTGGACTTTATTGATTTGTTCGAGAGTGAGGTCCTGGGCTAACTTAAAATGATGAAAGAATAAAGATGTAACCAAGAACAAATGAACAATGCTGAAAAATAGAAAAATAAAAAAATTAAAGAACTGTCCGATCACATGCAGTGGAGCATTGAAAAATACACTTTATCAGAAACATCAATTCCTCGCAGAATCAGAATCCTTGCTTCTATGAACCTCGATGAATCCGGGTCCACAAAATGGTAATGCCATGGATCTCTCCCACGTACACATTTCATCATTTCTCCACCCCTCTCTCTGCTCTTCGAAGACGCAGGATTGATGAATCACTTAATCCAGCAGCTGCCTTCGTTCGGGTTTTTCTTTTCACTTCATACCTAAAACATGGACTCAGAACTCCAGCTCCCAAGACATAGGCTACAGCCGGGTTTACACCATACAGCTTCATCCTCGAAATTGGAAACGCCATTCTTTCCTTGATTAGATCCTCGCTGTAACACGATTGAACTTATCAGTTCATCGTAGGTGAACTCGTCATTTTAACTCAGATAAGTCATTCAACTCATTCTCTGCTTCAAGTGAGGAGAAGATTGCATTTATCATTAAAATTTACAGCTCATTGGGATCTCAATATTAGGTTCGCATACCCTGAGAAATTGTTCATCACCTCAGAATGCCTCAGGTCACCGCAGGGCCTCGGAACTAGCGATGAAACAGGTCCGGCCAGTGGCTGGGGACAATCGAATATTCGATCGAAGGCCAAATCTAACAACGCAGTAAACTTAGTTTGTTTAAATTACTTACACTACAATAGCTCCCCGATCAAATAATCACCGTGAATCCTAAACCGACATTCAATTCCAGTATCTGTTGACTTCAAACTAATCCAGCAAAGAATTAAGAAAATAACATTCTCGCATTCACTCTTCAACTTCAACAACCAACATCCGTATCCGTAAATTCAAATGAAATAACAATATACCTAATATAACTAAAAAAATAACAAAGAAAAACAAAGAAAAAGAAACAAAACCAAATACACGAGCCTAAGCCACCCACTTCCTCGCTCGAGTCGCCAAGAGCCGCTCCTTCCATATAAAGAGCACGCCTACTTATTTATGGTTCAGTCAAATTCCTAACTTCGGCGTGCACTTCCTTGTGGGTTTCAAAATAATCGCTCCATTTGTTTGTTCATGTCGCGACTCCATTTCTATGCGTCGCGATTCCGACTTGATGTCGCGACCTCTTCACGCCGCGACTTCACCGCTCAGATGCATGAGCCGCTTTGAGATGTCGCCAATTTCAATCATGCCACGTCGACTTCACCTTTCTTCGCATTGTGAGCTCTTTGAGGTCGCGAAGATTCCGCCATATCGCCACGCATCAGAACGTTAAAAGCTTGCCGGAGCTCTTTGATGTCGCGGAAGCTTTTCTTTGTCGGACTTGTCTTCGCGATTCGATCTCATTGGCTGTCGCGATACCGATCGACGCCGTGACCTTCTTTCCTTCGCTGCCGGCGTCGCTACTATTAAATGATGTCGCGATACCTTCTTTCTTTTTTATTTAATCGATGTCGCGATCATCAAGGACGCCGCGACTTATTCAATGCAATGATGTCGCGACCATCAAGGACGCCGCTAATTTCCTTTCTTTACAACTGATGTAGCGACCACTAACTGATGTCGCGACCTCTATACCTTGCGTACCGATGTCGCCACCATCGGCTGACGCTATACCATGATTCCTTGTAATCGAGTCAATTACCGCGCGACGCCGCTAATTACGACTTTGTAATCGATGTCATGATCAATCGGCGATGTCGCGACATCTTGATTCGGCCTCTTGAATATTTTGTCGCAACCTCTATTCGCGTCAGCCACCTCCACGCTTCATCGCTAAAGTTTTCATTCGTCACTCGGCTGCAAGCTACGACACATCATGTCTAGTTTCTTCACTAGCTCTGGTCGCCCGATTTGGAGTTTCGTTAAAATCTCCCTTTACTTGATTACCGCTGTCGCGGACCTCAAGTCCTTTCTTTCAAAAATTAGTCACGACTTCACTGGAAGGTCGTTTTTTGCGGGTTTCTAGAAGCTCACCTCCTCGTCACACCTCACGGTGGTATCATGACTTCATTTATCTCCGCTGGTGTCGCGACGTCGCAGTCAGATGTCGCGACATGAACTTCTTTATTCCCATCAAGTCATATTTTGTCTCAACTCCTCTTCAGTCACGACTTCACTCCTATTCAATTCCGCTTCTTCGTGCCAATTCCATGAGGTCGTGACTTGGGATTGCCGAAACCCACTTCCCGCTGCGACTTAAGTTCCGCTTTGGCTTCACTCACAAGAAATGATTTCTTATGAGGATTTTTTGCTTAAATTTGATTTTCACGTATTTTCTCGCAAATTGAATTTTCTGATTCACTCATCGCTTTCAAACACCATCATTATTCTCATTATAAACTCAGAAAAAATGGATTAAAATCTAATGAGTTTTGACCATCAAATTTCAAACTTAAAATTTTGCTTGTCCCAAGCAAAGAAAAAGAAGAAATTGTTTAACCTGCTCGTAATAAAGCTAGAAAATTTTAAGGACATTTTTCCTCGATGACTACGCCTTTCTCATTCCAATTCTTCCGATCCGAATTAAGAGATATCATTTCCATATTTCCAAATTTCAGTTTTGATGCAAGAACAAGGCATGGCGTACTTCTATTACAAAATTTCTTGATAAACTAATGTATTTAAACAGTTTATTCAACAAGTCTTGTTCTGTGTGTGTGTGTAGGTCATCAATCATTTTTCAACTTCATGTTGAATTTAGTTAATCTTTTGGGGGTTTTCTTAGACTGTTCATCAAATTCCCATATGCTTGTTTTTCATATTGATTCAGTACTAATAAAATTCAACCTTCTGTTATAATAGAGGTCTTTCAGTCAGAATGTCATGTGCTTAGGCATCGGGTAGATAGAATGGGTGCACTTAGGTTGTAAATTACCTAGTTTCCATTTCATTCTCTACATTTGTCAGCTTCAAACTTTCTTCCTTTTTCTTCTTGTTCCTTTCTCCGATTCTCCTTAATCTTAGCCCGATCCCTTTTAACTCCTCCTTTGCTTTTATTTCTCTAAGATTTGGGGAATAGTGCAATGTTTTGTCTTCTTAGGCTTTCTATTACTCTTAGAGAACTTTCACAGTGAACCCATACCAGTCATATTAGTGCTAGGTGTTAAACACCCCTAAGGAGTTTCACTGTTCAAGGGAAATAGCTACAAGACAAAAAATTACATTCTTATTTCACTAAGCCGTTCTTTATTCTTCTTCAACCCCTTCTTGTCAAAATTTAGAAATATTATTCCCCCAAATCTGTTTTTCTTTCCTTTATACTAAACTTTTCTGAACTAGAAACTCATTTTAATTTGCCTTTATCAAAGATGTCTATTGCAAGGAAGGGAATTTCAGTTTTCACTGTCGCTTATTGAAGAAATAAGGTTTACTTAGCTCTAAATCGTAGAAACTAGAGAATATGCTTGTACTATTACTTTGAGGGTAGGCTTAAGGCTCAAGCCGCCACATGGCCTCATCATTTCCTCGTTGTTGTTTTCACTCCTAGGATTTCACGTTAAATCAATAATCAAACAAGTTCTAGGACCGTGGATCTGGTAAAACTCACCCCGTAAGATGCTCCTAATTCCGTCAAAAGCTCTTATAAGTTTATTGTTGATCAATGTATTATTTCTTCAAGACTGTACTCATTCACAATCGTGATACTTACATTATTTCCAACCAAGTATATTTTTGTCTCATCAAGAATAACCACTTCCAATTTTTGCAACTAACTCCAATTTCTTAAACATAGAATAGTAAAATATCTAATTCAATTTCTCTTTATTCATGCCCCGATTTTTTCAATTATTTCAGAAACCACAAGTTTATCTCCTGTAGTCAAACTACTCAACTAAACTAGTTCAAATTATGACATTTTGGGGCCATTCTTGAACCAAATCAATGTTATTCTTCTCTAAAAAGTCAAGCAAAATTAATAATAAAGCTAACCCGCAAACAAGCAAACATTTCTTCAAATTTTCTTGTTTATTCAGACGTAGATGCAACAAAGGAGAACAACAATCAGAAGAGATAAGGCAAGGATAAATCAATGGAAGATCATCTTTTTTCTTTAAGAGATCAAAAAATAAATAGGGGGACTAATAAGAGTGGCTGCCAGACTAGAGAGAATTTGGGGAATTTCATTTCCATTCTCTTCTTCTTCTGTTTGCCCCTCCCTTCGATCCGATCTTCATGATTAATTCATTTGTGAGATCAACCTTCTTGTTCACAGTCATATCTGTCTCATGCCCAAGAACACAGGTGAAGGCCTCCATTTCTCGGTCATGACTTCTGAAAAGTACATTCTGATAGATTGATCAAATCCAAATTTTCAAGCCGACTTTCTTTCCTGTAGGTGGCATCCTGTATCATATCAAGCTCTCGACTGGTCCTTTTCATCTTCTTCTTTTAAAATCCTTTGAACATTGACTGTATAGAACTTGAATCCCTTAATCAAGCCTCCTTAGTCTTTGCTTCTTGGATTCCGTGATCCCCGTCTTATGTTTGAGGAGTTGAGAATCGCGATCATACTGATTGTTGTAGAATGATTCATGGCTTAGCTTTAACTTCTTCAAGATTCGACTTCTTCCTCCATTTCTTTCTTGGTAAATTTTTCTTTCTCACGCTTTCCTCCGCATCTTTTCATCCGCTCCTCCTTTTCTGCTCATCTCTTCTTCCCATTGTTGATCCTCTTTCTCTTTCATTCAATCTCTTATATGCTTCTTTCTTCGCCATCTTCTTTCTTCCCAGACAAGATCCTTCTCTTCACTCTTTTTCATAAACCTCTTCTCTCGAATCCTCGCAGGTTCCATCGCTTCCCCTTTTCTTCCATGTTCTTCCTCAATAGCTCTGAGGGCTTCCATTATTCGATTATTCTCCTAGGCTCCCTAGAGCTTCACCGTGTTCCCCCAAATCAATGCTCATGTGGGAGAGTCGCCAATGGGGTCTAGAAATCTATCGGGCTTCTCTATCTTCGTTCTCTCTACCCTCCTGGGAACATAAAAGTATTCCCTTCGATGTTTCTAGATTTTCTTCTATGGATCTCGCCATCGGGGAGGGTGTCTTTCCTGCATTGCATTTCTTCATTCATCCCCGTAACTGCTTCACACATATGACCCTTTTTCTTGATTCTTCGTCCCTGTTTTCATTCCTTCGCTTGGGATGCAAGTAGGCTCGGGACACTTTCTTTCTTTCTCCCAAGCTCCCTTCACACACCCAATACATAACCTGTGATGGTTGCTGCAGGATCAAACCCCGTTTATTACCTTCATGATACCTC
Source organism: Tetrastigma voinierianum (assembly GCA_016808115.1). NCBI lineage: Eukaryota > Viridiplantae > Streptophyta > Magnoliopsida > Vitales > Vitaceae > Tetrastigma > Tetrastigma voinierianum. The sequence goes on from JAEQBH010000327.1 coordinate 112,593, forward strand.
AATACAGAATTCTTCAATAACCTGCTCCAAAGATCAATTTTGTAGTCCTCTTCGTATGTATATGATAGCTTGCTTCTTACTGTAAGTGTGACGTGTCAGAGGACCGTAACAGAGGCTAAGAAGTAGAACCACACCTTGGCTCCTCCTGTCAAATCTCCTCGCCAGTAGGTCTTTTGCTCTTCCCTTTCTTCCATCGCTTCTTACCGTCAAGAATTTTTCTTAGAATCTTCTCACTGTTAGGGTTGTCTCATCGCCTTCGAATTTTGATCCATTCTTTCGTCTTCCATTCCATATATTTCATTAATAATTGCTCCATAAGGCACCCAAACTCCTCCCATACAAATGCAGCCTCCTTTCTCCCAACCATTGGAGTAAAATTCTCACGACCATACCCAGTATTTTTGATGTTTGCACTCTCCCACCCCTCGCCTATTAATTCTTGAACGGTGATGAGTCAATGTAAACTCTTTCTCTTCCTATAACCTTTCCGCAAAGATAGTGCTTTTCCAACGAGAAAGTTTTCAAGACTAACTCTGCTCTTCTCTTCTTGTCACAGGCTTTTCCCCTTCTCCCTCCGTTGCTTTTGTCACGGTTGAACTTCAGCTGTCCGACGGCCCGTTCTCCCTTTCTGCTTGCCTCCCAGATGAACCTTTCGCCCGATTATACTCCTCCATGATTTCAGATTTGAATGGAGAGCGGAAGTGTTCTGGCCATTTAGAGAACGAAAGTGGTCAAAGAATTGAGAACCAAAGAATATATTTAAACCCAGGTAGTTTTATTTGTTTTCAAGGAAAGAGATGAAGGAGCGGAGGAGTTTTCTCAATGTAGCTGCAATTCAATTATTATGGGCAGAAGGTTTGGTTTTATTACTCCATTTATTTGTGTTTGCCGCGACTTTACTCCAGCCGGGACAGTGTCGTCATTAAATTTAGGTACACAACTGTCACTGGCATACTTGTCTCTATGTCGCGATTTATTTTGTTTGTCGCACATAAGGCGCGCGAACTCGGAAGACAAGTTATCATCGTCATATATCATGTATTCGAGGACCTGAAGGAGTTGTTTGACTTCACCATTCTTTGAAGGAATAATTTTGTCGCGACTCAGTAGCTTGCCGCAGATCTATTTCTATGTCATAATTTCAATTGGATGTCGCTTAGATAACTTTGGTCGCAGACCTCGTCCTTTGTTCTTCCTTTCGCAGATCGACTAAGTCAAGGACTCTCAACTTCTCGCCGCGACATCAATTTCTTTGTCGCGACTTAATCCGTGACTTCAAAGTTCTAAATTTGATGATCGACAAATTTTCACTTCTTAACACCTGCACACTTCAGAATATCCATTTAATCATTCTAAGCATGTAGTCTAAAAGTGCGGATTTCATTCAATTTCATGCACTTATAGAGAAAAGCACTCCCTTTTCGAATGTTTTTTTCCCCGTGAAGTGCTGAGTAGTCCTTGAGTTTGTTCCTTTCTTTCCTCGAGCCACATTGATTCTTCATCTCGTATATTAACAATTCCAAAAAGGATTAAATTCATCTAGTACTAACCTAGCAATTTTTAACAAATCATGACTATAACTAAAAAAAATTTCCAAAAACGCGTAATAATAAAAAAATTCGAAGTCTATATAAAGAAACTAAAAAAATCTAAGGCGGTTGCCCCTTCCATGAGTCGCCTCCATTTTGAGTCTTTAGTCGACTGAATGCTTTAAGCTTTCTCACTCCCAAATGAGTTCTTCCTTTCTCCCCGTAGATAATGTTTCAGTCATCTCATTAACTTAATTCTTCCCCAAGATCAGCCCTTAGTGTTATTATCTAAAAGATAGAGGTGCTGACACCACCGTATATGTGGTCCATCTATTTGAGATCTCCGGGCCTTCCCCAGAAAGCACCTTAACTGGGTTAAACAAATAAAGACCCATCCCCCGTTTCAACTCTTCCCCGTGAACCCGATCATGCTAGCATTTCTTTGTTCGTCTTGTATATTCTAGCATTGTCATAGGTTTCGCTTCTCGCTTCCAAATGCCATTTGGGCTGGAGAAGTCTCTCTCTCCTTTGCAATCTTGAAATCGGCTTTCACGCTTTGATGGCCCACATGACTTCTAGATTCCGCTCAAGAGGGTGGCATGGTTTTCCAAAGACAATCAGGATGGGGACATTCCAACGGGTCAAAGCAACCCGTATGCCCATAATGCATCATCAAGCTTCAAAGACCAATTTTTCCCGCTAGAACTCACGCCTTTTCCACTTTCTTTATTTCTCCTGTTAGAAATTCAGCTTGCCCATACTTGTTCGAGGATGATAAGGTCGTGCTCATAACGTGCTCATACCATTCCGTCATGAGTTTGTCGTAAACACCTTATTTGCAAAATGGCTTCCTCCATCACCGATTATAGTTCGAAGTATGTCCCAAATCAAGTAATATTTCTTTCAGAAACCCCAATAACCGTATCACATCATTCTTAGGATAAGTCACGCTTCTACCCATTTCGACATAATCCAGTTTCAGCCAGGAGATATACATCATAGTCGGAAAAGGCCCCATAAAACCATCTCATATGATCAAACATAACTTCAACACCAGATTAAATTCGTGAAGGCATCTCATGTCGGTCATATTTCCATTTTACTGATCACACAATCTCACTCCATTCAAAATACCCCAAAATCTCCAAAGGCGTGAAATCCCGACCGGAGAATTTTAGGTCAAGCTTATCTCCCGTAAATGTCCTCCATAAGGTGATACAGAGATTCAAAAATCTTGCCTTGCCTACTCTCTGTACACATCTCCCCAATCGATCGCCTCCTCCTTTAAACAACATATCATCCCGTATGAAAATTCCGCCGGTCGCCTCCCAACTTTTTTTTCTCGTAGTCGAATTGGGTGTACAATTCCACACAAGCTTAAGAAACACAATATCAGCATACCAGGTGATTGAGTGATATCGGCATTAACCGCTTCATCCGAAAACCGCTCTTCCTTTTCAGACAAGGTTCCTTCTACTCTTGACAATTAACACATCACATCATTAACGCTCTTCGTTTTTAATTCTAAATCAAATTCAAAGAACAACACACACCAATCAGATCAATCTTGGCTTTGCTTCCCTTTTTTCCATTAAAATATTTACCATTGAGATGATCGCATGTATACCAACATGGACCTAAAATATATGGCTCAATTTTTTCACATGCAAACACTATTGCCACAAGATTCTTTTCAAATAGTAGTAATTGCGTTTATTAAAGGTTTTGCTAGTAGTAGATGGTTGGTCGACTTTGTCATCTTTCGTCCCAATACGCTCCCATTGCAAAATCACTGGCATCACACATGATCTCAAATTCACCGCTCCAATCGTTTTGCCATGACGGAGCTTCCACTAGTCTGGATTTGATTTCTTCAAATGCTTTCTGGCAGGATTCATCAAAATAAAACTTTCTATCTTTCTCCAGCAATTTGCATAGTGGTCTAGCAATTTTTATAGTTAGTCCATAAATCTTCTATAAAATCCAAAGATGTCCAAGAAACCGATTCCCTCGACTCCAGAAGGGTGGCATTAGTTCTTATAATTAAAAACTTTGCTCGCCTACCTCCTGTCCCCCGTCAAACCACGTGCCCCAAGACAATCCCCTTTCCGTGAACCATAAAATGGCATTTCTTTTCTCCCAATTCGCAGCTAGATTTTTGTCTTGCACCTTTAAAAGCACCGTCCCAAAGTTATGCAAAGTATCGTTCTCAGCAACTGATCCATATTAATCGTAATATCCATGAAGATCTCCATAACTTCTTACAAGCAGATCGTAAAATATAGACATCATGCATCTTTGAAGGTACCAGAGAGCATTACACAACAATGGCATTCTTCTAAAAGCAAAAGTACCAAATGACATAAAGTGGTTTCTCCCCGATCTTCGTACAGCTATTTGCTTATATCCAGAGTATCCATCAAGAAAACAAATGAGGGTGTCCTACCAACCTATCCAAAGATTTGATCGATGAAAGGTAGGAAATGATCCTTCTAGTTGCAAAGATTCAATTTTCTATAGTCGATACAAACCTCCATCCTTGTCACGCCTTTATAACAGTAAGTTCATTTCATTTCATCACAAGGAGAGAACCCACCTTTCTGGGAACCACATGTACTGGGCTTACCCAAGAACTGCCTGAGATAGCATATATAAAACCCGCATTTCAACCATTATTTTAGAAACTTCTTTTCTCTACAACTTCTTTCATGACTCGGGTTCAGCCTCCTTGATGCTCACCGTAGTTTTTGCATCGTTTCCAACAATATTTTGTGCATACAAATGTGAGGGATCGACATCTCGTATCTTCAATCGACTAATTGTTTCCTTGTATTTTTCGCAAATTACCAAGAACTGCTTCAAAATTTTCTTCAAATAATGTACCGAGTATTATAACTCGGTTTTTTTTCTTTTTCTCGGCTCTAAAACTCATATTTCAAATGAGCTGGCAACTCCTTCAATGTTAACCCTTCTCGCACTAGTTTCCCCGCCCATGAGTTTGTCGTGTCCGGTCGCTCACTTCCATCTTGACTGCTTTCAGATCAGCATACTGGAGGCTGTTTCATTATTAAACAAATTTGAAGGTAGAACTTCACTGATCAAACTCTCGAGTGCGAAAATTCATCGTTTCATTGATAGAGTTTTTGAATGATACAATCGAATTCACTTCATCATTGAGGAAGGCTGTTGCTTCTTCTGACCATCTATTTGTCTTCTCTCTACATTAGGATGTTCGGACTCTATTGTAATAAAATGTCTGCTTTGCTTCATTCCCGACTGCAGTGTCAGTTCACCTTTACGTCGTCAATCAAGGCGACTCCACATTCTTTGAAAGGTCTTCCCGACAACGAGAGGGCGGGGATCTGCCCTCCGTACATGATAACAAAATCTACTAGGAAAATGAATTTCCCGGCCTTGACAAGAGTACATCTTCGAATGCCTACGGTTGTGCCATTGATCTATCAGCCATCTGTAAAGTAATTGTTGTTGGGATTAGTTCCCCCAAACTAAGTCTCTACACCACTGATAGAGGCATCAAATTTATACTTGCTCCAGAGTCACATAAAGCTTTCTTGAACTCACATTTCCCTATAGAACAGGGAATAGTGAAACTGTCAGGGTCTTTCATCTTTCTTTGGGACGTCACGTTGGATAATGGCAACGTGGCTTGATCAAGTTAACTATACCCTCCTCAGCTATCTTTCTTTTCTTGTTCAGCACCTCCTTCAGAAATTTTGCATAAAGAGGCATTTGACTAATCACCTCTGCAAATGGGATATTTATTTCTATTTTCTTGATAAGATCCAAGAATTTAGAAAACTGTTCTTCTCTTTTTGACACGAAGTCTACGTAGAGATAACCTTTGCGAGACATAATTTAGTACTCCTTTCTTTTTAAATTCATTTCTTCCTTTCATACAATTCAATCAGTGCATTCTTCTCTTCTTTCTTTTCGAGTCTCTTTCTGCCTCAGTCTCTTCGTCTCATCTGTCTTTTGTTTGCTTCTCGAATCCTTCCCACTTCTGATTGAATTGCCATGCGGAGTCTTTAGGATTCTCTGGGGTGTCACTAGGGAATGTTCCCTTGTTCACGATTTGGCATATTTACGACGGTGCCCTACTTGTGTCTCAGATTTTGATTACAACACCATTCTTCACGAAACATTTGGGTATCGGACAGAAAGTTTCAAGTCGGATAGTTCTGTTCATGGAATTGTAATAGCCTCTTGTTATCCCCATGAGCTACGGCATTTGTTCCTCGAATGGAGTTCTCCTCCCAACAGTATTCATTTCTGCCCTCACCTCCTTGCTGCTCTTTCTTTGGAACCTCGGTGAGCTGTGATATCTTGTTGAGGATCTTGTCCACACTTGTGGGCCATGTAATGTCCCTCCACCATATTAGAAATTCTCATGGTTCCTTAGTGCTGGATGGTAGTGTATGGGCAGGTTAGGATTTGGCTTGAAATGATAACTTCTTTGCTCGTTCACGTACTTAACCTCCTCGGCTTACCGTAAGAATCTTCTTCACCATTTACCTCATCGACACTTCTTTCATCAATTCTCTTTCTCTTTGCTCCTATTTCATGGCCGGTTTGCATCTTCATCTCTGTTTGTCCATCCTATGCATTATAGCATCAACTTAGCCTCATGGCTGTCATCTTGCTACGGCTATATGACTCCTTTTCCTCTGCTCTACCTCTTGAAAACTTCGGATAGAGCTTTCATATTGCATTTACGGGTCCTCTATCGGATCTGCCTCTTGACACTTTCGCCCAGATGCTCCATGTATGAAGCATCGATGATACCCTTAGGATGTATCATTCGGAGCGTGATACACTATATCATCTGGGTGCTTGAGTCCCATTCCATGCATTGGGCACCTCTTGGCAATCTTTTGAATCTTTCCCGAAACATCTGAGGCTCGTCTTCCCCTTGTTGGAATCTGATTATCTCTCTTCGTCTCTTTGAAGTGAGAGATAAAGGGAAAGGAATCTGCTAAGTAAAGCTTCTGCAACTCTTCCCAGTATCAGCAGTCCATATGGTAATGATTCGCCATGTGGCTGCTCGTCTCTCAAAGAAAATGGGAAGAGATGTAGTTTTATCACCTCTGGTCTCTGCAGATTCGGCTTCCTTTGTATTAGCCATCTTAAGAAATCCTCCCCGGTGCTCATTTGGGTCTTCGGTGGGATGACCAGTAAACTGATGTTGTTGAATCATTGTAATTAAGAGTGGCTTTAGTTAGTGTTTGCATCAACGTAGGGCTGTCGATTGCGAATCTCTTCTTGAATAATAGGCCTCAGAGGAAATCCTCCATTGTGTGGTAATAAGGTCATGAATTTGTTGTCCTCATTCCTCTGTTTGGTCATGTCTCTCTTACGCCATAGCTCAGTTTTGCTCTTTGTCTTTGTAGCTCCTAGCGTTCTCTCAATTCCCGGTGTCTGCTGGAATCAGGTCAGATCCATGTTTCCTATGCATTAAAGGTTTTCCTGAAATAAAAGAATACTCATATTAATAGGATTAGTCAAACCTCACAAATATTTTTAACATGGCTTGTTAAAGTGGCTGACTAATCGATCCAGCACCTTGAAAATCTATTTTGTTCTTTTCTTAAAAATGTCCAAATTAGTATTTCCTTCTTTCGTCGGAATATTGATCCTAATTAATTCTTCGATCCCGACAGCGGCGCGAAACTTTGTTCATTTGGATCGAAAGGATGTAAACAAATTTATGACACTATTACCAAAGGACTATTGTCTAGTCCCCAACAATAATGCCTTAAAACTCGTTTGTTATATTTCTTTACAATTAAACTGATTAAAAGCGTTTTCCTTAAGAGTAGATAAATTTCGTTCTGGTTTTGATCCATGATTCTGCAAGTGTACAGATCGAACAAGTAATAAAGTGGATTTAAGTCCCAGATGTCGATCTCATAGAAGTCTCGAGAATTCTCGATCAACTACCCTGACTACTCAAGCTCCTATCTTATTTGGACGATGATTTGCAATTGATATATCCTAACAATCTTTAAAATGATGAAGAATCAGGAATTTGTATAAAACTAAGAACAAAATGAAGAACTAATCTTTGAAAATGAAAGTAAAAATTAAGAATGAAGTGATGGGTTAAAGCTTAAGGGGCATTGAAACACAGTGTATAAAACATCAGATGTTCAGGACAACTCTGGCAGCTTATGAACACTGGGTTTAGATCAAATCCAGGGAGGACCAATAGTGCATGGATCTCTGCCAATGGCCCATTTCATCATCTGGCTCTTTGCATTTCTTTTCGAAGACAAAAGTTAGATAACTACTTTGTCCCGAGTTGCCTTGTTACAGGTATTTTCTTTTCAATACTTCATACCCACGAAACATGAATTGTAAATAGCTCTAAGACATAGGCTAAGCATGGGTTTACAACTATGCAGTTTCTCATCCTCAAAATTACAACAGTTCATTTTTTCCTTGATTAGATCCTTGTAACACGGATTGAACTTCTTGCTTTCGAATCAGGTGAACTCTCTCTCATTTAACTAATAAGTCATTCGACTCATTCTCGGTTTTTCCAAGTGAGGAGAAGATTTATCGATTAAAATTTACAGGCCCGTTAGATCCCGATATTAGGTTCGTATGCCCTTGAGGGATTGATACTCTCGGGGAATGCCTTCTACGTATTAAACCGGAGGGCCTCCTGGAAATCGAGCATGAAACAATCCTATTGCAATTATAGGACAACGATATTTGGATCGAATACAAAAATAAACAAAACCCGGCCCAATGATTAAGTGCGAAATGCGGTAGACTACGATAAATTTATGCGAGGAAAGATAAATTCTAACAACGAGTAAATTCAACGGAAGAAGTGGGTTTCTAAATTACTTCATTACACTAACGAGTAGCTCACGATCAAAGGACCTCTTGTGGGATAAAAATGGACATTCGAATTCCAAAATTTGTTTGGACTAAATGAACCGAGGCGATAATTTGAAAGAAATAACATTTTGCATTAAACGGCTTGGCAATAACATCTGATCCATAAATTCAAATGAAATAACAATCTACTCTAATATAATCTAAAATAACAGCAAAAACAAAGAAAAAGAAACAAAAACTAAAATACACAGACCTCGGGTTACGGACTTCTAGATTCACGGCGCTGTTGCTTTCATACATGGCGGTATTTGCTTGTTACTAGGGTTACGAGTTGGGCCCCTAACCGATGCACTTCCTTGTGGGTTTCCAAAATAACTAGCCCGTTTGTTTGTTCATGTCGCGGTATGGGTTTTTCATTAAGTGGGCTTCATTAATTGGAATTAAAGGCGAATTAAGATTGGTCTAATTAAGTGAGGTTATTGGGCTTCTTAATAAATCATATGGGTGCGTGGGGTGTGTGGGGTGAGTTAAGGCTTGACAAGATGCATAAGGAAGGCTTGATAGTGGAACTTTCTTATTTAAGAAAACTAAGTCCTCGAGCCTGGACTCACATTTCTATCACTAAATGCAGTTCCTCTGGGTTGCGGAAGAGTGATGTTGATCGTAAAGCCGGAGTTCGAAAGATCGTTTAGGAGAAAGATCTTGAAGATCTGAGATCGATTCTCTTTGCATTTCCTTACGTCGATTCATGTCCAAACAAAGAAAGAGATCAATGGATTAAGGTATGTAATTCTGATGTTTTTCTCCATTAAATGATGTTGTGTTCTTCCGTAGTGATCTAGGTTGTTAAGCGGCCTCAGCGGTTAATTATCGAGCCTGACCATGGATTAGAACTTCAAAACATCTGGTTGGAGAAATTTTTTTGGGTTTATGAAAAATGGGACAATCTGTCAATTTCGGATTTTTCTATACATCGAATTAATATTTTACATATTTGGAATCCTCACGAGAGGCGATCCTGGCGGTGGGTGGCACATCGGCGAAACCTCGCCGCCCGCTCTCCGCGGCGCGCCCGCGGCGCCACCGCGAGCGTTGAAGCGGCGGCGGCGTCGCGACACCGCAGCGCCCAGTATTCCTAGCGAATTGGCGTCATTGATGGCGTCATCGCGGCCGATCGGCAGCCGGCCCGGTCAAGCGGATCACCGCGCGTCCGTTTGTTGACCGGTTGTTAATGGCCGTGGCGTGTCTGTCGGCGATGGCGGTAGCGTCTTGGCGTAGCGGTCTTGTCGGCACATTGACCGTGGCCGACCGGCCCGACTGGATATTGACGGAGCGTCGGCGGTCAGCGGGTTAGCAGTCGAAGCAGAACCGGTCCAGCGCCGGATGCGCGGATCCGTTTGTTGGCCCGGTTCGATTAATATTGTGGCGATGTCTGGTGGCGTGGCCCGGTAGCGCGTCTGCGGCGTGGCGAATGGCGTGCGGCGGTGACCCGTGGCAGAGCCCGTAGGCTTGGATGTGACCAGAGCGATGATAGTCCGCCGGAGTTAACGGTCAAACGAGCCGGTCAGCGGTCAGCCGGTCAGCCGGTCGAACCAGGCGTTAAACCATGACGGTTCCCGATGCCTTGGCGCCCGCAGCGAACCTTGGTGGCCCGCGTGAGGCCGCGTGGGAGAAGTATTTGGGGCAATTTTGATACCTCTGATTAGTATCGAAATTCTCTACAATTTAGTATATTGACTTATGTTTGAAGCTTTTACGAGATATGAAAATACGTATAGAACTACATGTATGCCTAAGATTATTAGGGTATTTTCACGTATTCTTGGTATTTCTCTATGGTTTCGAAATACATAAAGGTAACTAATATGAATACCACTGCATAAGGGCTGTGTAAGTTCTAAATTAATTGACTATTAATGAATTGAACAAATATAATTGGCATTACATATATTGAATGTGATACATAAAGTTTATATCCTTGGTATGAGTGATTTTCAAGAATTCAATTGGGTTGTGACCGCCAAAGTGGCACACTTGATTGGGTTTGAGAAATATCAACCTCATATTGTGGTGGGATGTCTCCTGTTTTATTGCATGGTCATACTCCCAAAGGAGGTGATCTTGTGTTAGTTCGTGGAGGGATACATGATGGCATGCGATGAAATGGCCCGGTCTTAGTGGTTGTCGCACGAAGGTGGTGATTTCACGAAGGATTAGAATATGTTCTCATGGCCCATTGTCATGTGGAGTATACAAGCGCATCATATTTTACGCCCAAGGTGATTATGTGATGATGTATGTAATTCTCTGTAATTATTCACATGATCTTGATTGTTATTTATGTTTTATTTTAGTCAATTTTTACGTAAGCGGTAATTCCATTTCAATTGAGATCATACTTTGGATTGAATTTCGAAATGGAAAGAGGATTTACTCAATTTGGAATGGGCGGCGGATGTTCACATGGCGCTTGCCCGTGGATAAGCCGGCGATATCTGACCTCAATCTTTTGGTGAGGAAAGCGGACTATGCTGCACAGGAGGAAAGGAAGCGATAGGATTTGCTTGTTGACAATGAAGAAATCCATACAGAACACTTGAAGTGGTTTTGCCGATGAAACGCTCTTTGCTAAAGGAGATGATGATGGCGACCATAGAGGCTGAAATAAAGGTTTCATCCAATCTTTGAGGTTGGAACACTTCTTTAAAACCTCTTGACATAGTATGATGGAATGCAGTTTGGGGGTTAGAATTATGTCATCGGGATGGTAGGAGCTAAAGGCGGCTTCAGCTCTTAATGTTACCATTCGATCTTGCATTGTGCATCAAACCTGAACACCTTCCACGATTTTAGGGTTATAGAATATTACCAGTTCCCCAGAGATGAAACTTGGTGATAAATGACTTGATAAGCGAGGGTGGTGCGGAGGAAGAAGAAGCTTAAGAGGATGAGCATATGGCCTTATATCTTTTGCAAGTCCCCATAAGAGGAAGAATAAGAAGTTCAAAGTGAACTTCGCCAAAGTCTTTCGTGAAACTACGGTCCAATCGTGATATATAGGTCGAAGAAGACGTCTTGAAAAGGATGGTATTCATTTGCTTCTTTTGCAAGAAGAAGGTCACATGAAGAATTTGTACAAAATTTAAAGCTTGGATGTCAAGCGTGGGCTTCTGAGTAATGATTCTTTAATACTTGTTTGTGAATCCAAACTGTCCCGAAGCACCATCCGAGTTCTTGGTGGCTTGATGGTGGGCAACAATATCATTGTTTACCATCACGATTCATAAGCGGAGGAAGCGAACAAGGATGAATCAAAGCTCGGCTGTGGGAAATACTTGAAGAAATTTGAAGTCATGTTCGTGGGAGATGTAATCTTAGTTTTAGATTAAGTTTTAAGTTGATGTTAGAAAGATACATTTTATGTACCTTCTTTTTAGAAGGAATTTAGTTTTGATATCATGTTTGGATTCATATGATTATTCTTTTGAGGAATTAAGAGCAATATTATTTCAATATTTCTTAATTCAAATAAGGTTAGATCTCTTGTCATATGTCCAACGGATTATATAGATTAAGTTTATCTCCCGATGACATATCAAAGTGACCTCTGAATTTGAAAAGGTTGTTTCGAAAGACCCTTTACTGGGATGAGTCTTGTGCATTTATGGCATAAACGACTTGGCCATATCTCCCAAGGATGAGTAGAAGGCTAATAAAGACTAATATCCTGCTGCTCTTAAAAATAGCTTGAGAATATCGTGAAGCTGTTAATAGGGGTAAAATGACCAAGATAAGAAAAGAAAAGCGGTCAAGTAGTTCGACTTGTTGGAAGTCATTCTGCGATATAAGTGGACCTTATGTAGCAACCTTAATGTAAGAAGTTTTATTTCATCACATTTATTGATGACTATTCTCGATATGGTTATTTGTACTTGATTGAAAAGTCGAGTCTTCCAGAAAAATTCAAGATTTTTGATTTGAAGTCGAACTTGAGTTAGGAAAAGTCATAAGGTTATTCGTCCCGGCAAGGGGTGGAAGTATTATGCGAGCATGGCGTCTTTGGGCGGCTGGGGGCCGTTCGCGAATACTTAGAGGACTGCGGGATAGTGGCCTGATTTACTATGCACAGGAGTCACGAGCAAAATGGTATAGCAGAAAAGGCGCGATAAGCCTCTTATGGAAATGGTAGGGAGTATGATTAGTAGAGATGAAATTTACCGGTTTTCTATGGGGTGAAGCTTTGAAAGCGACTGTACATTTTGAATCGTGTACCGCCTCGAAGGCTGTTCCATTGACTCCTTTTGAGTTATGGGTAGGCGAAAGCCTAAGCTTAACCATCTTAAGGGTTTGGGGATGTCTGCTTGAGTAAAGTTATATAATCAGCATTAAGTAAGTTGGACTCGGAACCACTAAGGTGTTATTTTGTATCTTACGGAACATTCGAGAAGGGATATAGGTTATAATCCCGATGGAGGCACAAGAATTGTGGAATCACGAGACTGACTAAGTTTTTGGAGTTTGATGTAAGAAAGTAAGAGAGATGTTTGCTCCACAGGACTATTGGGGATGATAGTACGATAAATAATGTGGTATACATATCTCCTCCCATACGAGATGTTGTAGGCTCCCACACACCATTTTGAACTTTGTTGAGACTAGGGATCCTGTTGTTGAGACAGCTCCTAATGAAGTTCATCAAGGATAAGTGCGAATGTGGCTATTACTACTCGGTAAGGAGATCCCGCAGGAGAGGCGATCGGCTATACCAGGACTATTTAGTCTATATAGGAGAGCAAGACTACGATGTCGGTTCGCGGTGATCGATAACTTATGAGAAGGCTGTTTCTTGTCCTCGGTCAGGCGTAGTTAGATGCAATGAGAGATGAAAATTCAATCTATGAGGCATAATGGAGTTTGGGAACTTATTGAATTACACGAGGGTCGCCTGGAACCCATTAGGCTATAATGGAGTGTATAAGACTAAGGAGTTTGGATTTTGAGATGGGATGATTCACTCGAGGAGAAGAGTAGACTATGAAAGCAACTTTCTCAGTCTCTTCTAAAGATTCTTTGAGTGATCATGAAATGGTTGCTCATTTGATATGGGATTACACGGATGGATATTAGCTGCTTTCCTCGATGAGACCTTAATGAAAGTCTATATGATCTGACCCAGAAGGTTTGTGGCAAATGATTCGGAGTAAGCTTCGTATGTAGGCCGAAAAGTCTATTATGGTCTCAAGCAAGCTTCCTAGACAATGAGTACTTGAAGTTTCATAGTGTTGTTGCTTCATATGGTTTGTTGAGAGCAAGTAGATCGATGTATATCACTGCGAGGTCGGTGGGAGGAAATTCATTTTTCCTAATACTCTATGTGGATGATATCAGCGCAAGCGGTGACCTTGATCTGCGCATGAGACAAAGCGGATGTTGTCAAATAACTTTGATATGAAGGACCTTGGTTAGGCGTCTTTTGTCCTAGGCATTGACATTCATAGGGATCGTTCTTGCAGACTATTGGGTTTATCTCAGAGGGCATATGTTGATCGTGTTTTAGAAAGATTCAACGTACGATATATAAGCGAGGAGGAATTGCTCACAATGCGTAAGGTGATAAAGTTGAGTCTATCACGATATCCTCGTTCGGATATAGAAAGCCCGAATGAAGAATATACCTTATCTTTAGTGCACTTGGGGTATTATGTATGCTCAAGTATGCACTAGGCTGATCTCATGCACATGAGGACTTGACGGGCTCCAGTCAAACCCAGGGACATGATCATTGGAGTTCTTGCCAGAAAGGTTATAGAGGTACTTAAAAGGAGACCAGACTATATGTTGATTCTGAACATGTTCGGACCTGCGACTAGTTAGATGTTCCAGTTCGGACTTTCTTGGGTATCGGGATGAAAAAAATCGACAAGCGGATTATATCTTTAAGTTAGCGGGAGTGCGGTATCATGGAAAAGTGAGAAAGCGAGTGTAATTGCATCCTCTGCCATGCGACGGAGTTTGTAGCATGCTTTTCGAGCCTTCTCAAGCAATTTGGCTCAGAAACCTAATTAAGGAGTTAGCGAGTGTTTGATTTTTGTGGATAAGAGGCCCGCTCTGAGTTGTATTCGTGGTAACTAGTGTTGTTTATTAACAACAACGAGAGGTCTCAAGTCTAAACACATGGAGGTGAAATACGACCATAAAGGAAAAGTTCAAACGGTGGCGTTACGGTGGAACACATATCAGCGGATGATATGATTGCGGATCCCAAGCTAACTAAAGGCCTTCGCCCTTGTGTATTTGAGCGACATGTCATTAACATGGGCTTAGAATTATCATGGGATCTTGTGAATTAGTGGGAGCTATTAAGTTTTAAGTTGCTCACAATAAAGGTTGAATTCAATTACATTACATTTAGTAATAATTGAATTTGTATGTTTCTTTTGCATTCAATAAGGTATTTGTGAATGTAGGTTTATCGAGTTGAGTACATATAATTGTTGTAAATATCAAGGCATCGTGTAAACCTTGAATAAAGGCTATGGGGCATTCTTGACATTAGCCTCAATAGCATATTTTGTTACATTAGTAAAGTTACCTATCAAAATTGTATATATTGAGTTCGTTGGAACCATAATGGATATTCTCTGGTGACACACTAGGTTTTGTGACACTTAAGGAGAAGAATTTGGACTAACAAAATGGATAACACACCCAAGTATCACTCATTATGAGGTATTGTCCATTTAAACACGCTACCATGTGAATCCATATCGATGAAGTTAAATGTTTCGTGGCCAGTGGAAGGGGTTCAGCGTGGTACATGCAATTCACTATGCATGATTCGATGTTCGAGACTTTATGGGATCGGATTGACTAATAGAATAAATCTCTAGACCCGATATAAAGGTGCGCGCACGAGTTTTGTTTCAATTAATATCGCTAGTGGGGAGAGATGCAGGTTTCATTAAGTGGGCTTCATTAGTGGAATTAAAACTGAATTAGATTAGTCCTAATTAAGTGAGGTTATTGGGCTTCTTAATAAATCATATGGGAATTTGGGTGGGTGTGTGAAATTTGAGTTCGGCCGACCCGTTATGAGGGCAGAGTGGTCGGAACTCTATTTAAGGAAAGCTCAAAGTCCTCCCAGGCCACAGGATACATTTCTATCACATACGTACAATTCTCTCTAAGGTTTTCTGAGAAAAGTGATCGGCAATCTCATAAAGCCAGTTTCAAAGGGTCGTTTGGGAGAAGATCTTGAGATCTTGAGATCGGTTCTCTTTGCAGCTCTTCATCAATTCCGCATCAACAAAGAAAGAGATCCATGGATTCCAAAGGTATGTAATTTATAGTGTTTTTCTCTATTAAATGATGTTTATGTTCTTCCATGGTGATCTAGTTTGTTAGAAAGCGTATCAACGGCTGACTCCATTTACGTGTCGCTGACGACGATATCGCGACCTCTCTTTCCGCGTCGCGACTTCCTTTGATTGCAACGCCATAGGCTGTTTTGATGTGGCGACTTCAATGCGTCACGTCAGCGACTTCACCTTTACATTGTAGGCTCTTTTGAGGTGTGACTTGATCATACGTCCGCGACTTCAATGTTATGCTTATAGGCTCTTTTGATGTCGTGGAAGCTTTCTTTGTCGTGACTTGTCTTGACATCTCTTGGATGCGATGTCGGCAGGTTAATTACCGATGTCGTGACCTTCTTTCCTTGCTGCTGATGTCACGACCATTAAATGACGTCGCGACCTTCTTTACTAACCTTAGCGATGTAGCGACTAGAGAACGTCGCGACCTCTATTCAATGCGGTGATGCTCGACTATCTTGAAGGGCGTCGCGACCTCGCTACCTATTTTACAAGCGATGCTGGCGACCCATTGGCGATGTCGCGACCTCACATGCATGCGGTGATGCCGCGACCCTTTGAAGGGCGTCAGCGACCATGATTACTTATGGCGATGTAGCGACCACTAAAGCGCGTCGCGACCATGATTCCTTATGGCGATATCAGCGACCAGAAGGATGTTGCGACATCTTCTGATTCAGTCTCTTTGAAAATCTTCTGTCGCAGCCTCTGTCGATTGTCACGACCTCCCGCGTCTCTTGCTAAGTTTTCATTCTATGTGACCTCGAAGTGGTGTCAGCGACATCATCATCTAACTTCTTCACTAATTCTTGAGTCGATCACGATTTGGAGTTTACATTGCGACCTCCTTTACTGGATTCTTGTCAGGTGACCTCGAGTCCTTTCTTTCAAAATTAGTTGCGACTTCCTTTACTTGAAGGTTGTTCTTGTGGCTTTGTGGTAAATCCTTATCGCGACCTCATGGTGGTATCACGACTTCATTTATCTCAGTTTGGTGTACGTGGCGTCGCAATGATCGCGACATGAAAACCCCTAACTAATTTATTTGCTTCTTTTATTCTCGACCAAGTCATATTTTGTCTCCAACTCCCTAACGGTCAGACCCCACTTATTGATCTTGAGTTTCTTCTTGAAAGCCAAATTTGTTGAGTCGTGACTTGGGATTGCAGAAGCGCACTTCTGTCCGAACTTAAGTTCAGTTTGGCACCCAATTATGCTGCGGCGATTCTTATGATTTTGCTTAAATTTGATTTTAACTTTGTATTTTCTACAAGTGGAATTTGATTCAGTGCTCCAGTCAGTTTCTATAAGCAAATTCATGTGTTCTCATTATAAGCTTCGGAAAAATGGATTAAAAATCTAATGAGTTTTGGACTCTCATACTGCTTTGCTTTACTTCCAGCCTTCGTGCGGCCAAGTATCTTGTCTTGTGGCGGTTATTATGTAACTGGCGGTGTATCGCGAGCCTAGCGACGGTATCGCCCGAACTGGCCCGGCCCGGTATCGCGGGCTGGCCACGGCCGATATCGCCTTTATGTCGTCGCCCAGCGCCGCATGGCATCTTCTTTATCTTATTTGTGTCACAGGCTCCTCGACCGTGTCGCAGGCTCCTCGATCGTGTCGCAAGCTCCTCGGTCGTGTTGTAGGCTGTGCCATATCCATGACCCCATTTATCGCGGGTATCGCGGCACGCGGTGGCCCCCTCGGCCCGCGATCTGACGGTTGTATCGTGACATGCCCCCTGGATAGGCCATACGCAGCCCCTCTTGCATACGTTGTCCACGTGCGCGAGCGGCTAGTATCAGCCAAGCCATACTCATTCCCTCATGGGTACTTATCGTGGCTGTCTCGGCAGATATCGTCAAGCCCAGGAGTCCCACTACTTTGTTTGTGTGCTACCGTGTCCGCGATACAAATTGTATATCGTGACTCAAGCGGGAAAAGAGGCGTTAGCCCGTCAGGTTCGTTCTGCTGACCTTTCGCTTTTTCTTTTTTTTCTTCTTGATTTTATTTCACTTCTTGGAAGGAACAAAAAAAAAAATTTAATACCATTTTCAATTAGAACAAATAAATTTATTAAATTTTTTTATTTTTTTTTCAGTTTACACCTTTGTAAAACCTTAGAAAAATTTTCTTTATCGATTTTTTCCAGTTTTACACACTGTAAAACCTCAGAAAAAAATTTTCAACACATCATTATTTTTCATTTAATTACGGACTATTTGCGAGAATTTTTCTGACCTCCTAAGGTTTTAATTTCTCCTATGCTATTTATCAAGCATACTAGCACATAACCACACATCATACACAACAACTCATGTTCACACATCAATCATCAAAGTGCACAATGAATGCGTGATCTAACCCGTGCCTCATCAAGTCCTAGGTAAATCACATACCTAACTCTAATACCAATTTGTGAAAGTGACATCGAGACTAAACTTATGGATACGAGCAGGCGCCTAAGGTGGAGAATTGTTTACTAGGCTGCGATATCAAGTTGTGATGCCCCGAGGCCGGGGTGTCGTTGACAACTGTCAGTACCGTGAGATCTTTCGTGGATGTGGATAACAAGACACCTCACCAATCGGGTAGTCTCCTTTGTACGGGCGCTCTACCCAGTACAAAACTGTCCCACAATTCATGATGACCACGTAGGGTCCACATGCGAGTAAAATGTGGCCATAGGCCTGCATCAATACTCACAAAATGCATCAACTATATACAATAGTTCAAGAGTTAATAAATTACTCTTAATTCGACATATATCAAAATTTAGAGTTTTAATACATGTTATACAAAAGTCTGCAAAAGCCCGACTCGACTTTCTTCGCGTGGCCTCTAGTGAAGGCGTCGTCTCCTTTCCACTGGCCTGAAATGATCCCTCGACAAGGTGAGCCAAGCCTAGTAAGTGAAAATTTCTCGTGGGTTCTCCGCAAAGTGCACATGCCATGGCAAACAATCCACATCGAGAAATTCACGTGAGCCTCTTCGAATGTCTACATGACCAATCCCATGTCGAGTCATCCAGGCTCCTCACATATGCTTAAAGCGGAATCACAGGAAGTAAAATATCGAGTTTTCAAAACAAAAGCTTTTGTTCTCGAAAACTCACTCTGAGCTCGGTAAATACATTTGGAATTTACCCTCACGAGGCGAATTCTTTGGATAACGCTCATGAACAGTCCACCGAGTCCTCATCAGAAGTGATCATTAGATTACTCTCAAGCGATTCTTCGGAAAATCTTCCGTCGAAATTCCTTTCACAAACATTTCGTTTTCTTTCAATTTCATGTCATGCGACTCCTAATATTCTAGAAATTGCCCAGGTCGTATGAATGCAAAATGATCTTGCGTCGACAAACTCATGCTAATATATAAAACATGTATATACTAACATAATTAATCCCATAAATCATGTTATGCAAATTCATAAGTAACTCCAAGAATTAGCTCATATGAGCTAATTAACAAACACAAAGTAATTCATTTTGAATATCATCATAAAAATCACACGAATCACATCACTATTCATGTGAGCAGTGAAACCCTCGGGTTAGCCTTGTTCACGGCCCTGGCTAATGAGGAATTTCTCCTCGATTCAATGTTTTGAGACGAAAACACGGCTAATCGAGCCTCGGAACATCTCGACCATTTACATGGCTCTTAGCCCAAGAATACTAAGAGTAGGAAAAGATTCCTACCTCTTGGAGTTGTCGAACTCCACGAATCGGTGCCGCAGTAGCCTTTGCGCGCGTGGGTCGACTAACTGCTTCTTGCTGCGTCGAGAGGCGCGGTCCGAAATGCGAAAATCTAGAGAGAAGGCACCTTTCTCTCTACAGATCAAAACCCAACCCTCTTTGTATATCCATTCCGGTAATTTGCCCGTTTGTTTCTCGACTTTTGTGTTTTAATGGAAAGGCAATTTATTTCTTTATTTTGTCTTATTCAATTAACATTTCAATAATTCCCTATGTGTCCCTTTTCTTGATTTTTGACACTTGGCACAATCTCGGCTATTCATTTCCATCATCTCTCTAATCATGCAACATGTGTCACATGAGTACATGTAGTAGGTTACTTTGTCGCGTCATGCTGCTTGGCCCGGATTTGGCTTTCGACACCTAGTGCCTCAGCGTGAAATTCCGACTATCTCGAATTTGGCGGTAGAATAGATTCACAAGGCGATTCCGCGGTGAAATCCGTTTCGTCATCCGAGATCTAGAAAAATTTCGGGTTTTGACCGAAATTACAGTTTTACCCTTTTTTAGAAAATTGTAATTTTCTCGGGTCTTACAATGACAAACCCCCAGGGGTGGTCATGGTACATTAAAATGAGGGAACGACCTTCTTCGGGATAATTATAGCGGGACCAGGATGACATGTCAATAACCGGGATATACCTTCACTGAGGCGCGAGGAGGATTCGGGCTTCCTCGCGATTAATGCTTAAGTGAGATTGGGACTCGGGCCCCTCCACCATCGGCCGAAGTGTTGACTGCCTCATTGGGCAGCGGGATTAAGGAGGGCTCAGCCGGCTAGGCAAGGACTGATTGTCGTGGTGACTCGGGAAGGTCCCTTAGAATCCCAGATCCATAATGTTGCGTTGCAGCCCCTTCGCCGGCTATGTAGCCCACCTAGTAACCCAAGTTGTATTGCTCATCATACAATGTAGGAAAATTGGACTAGTAGTCGGCCTAAAGCTCGACAAGCACGCGGTTTTTCTCGGCATCACAAAAAGGGTCCTTGGCTTCAAGCTGTGTGGTGTGCTCTTACCGCGGGCGCTGAATCTCGGCCTGTTGGGACTCCACATCGGCCTGGTGGATACTTAGCCGCACGATGTTAGCATGCTTTAAGTTAGCCACCTCCGCCTCAAGCCCCAGGACGTTTTTAATTTGGTGTCATAGCACATCATGCTCTCTGGTAACCTCGACAAGCACGGCGAGGAAGCTTGGCCTATCACTTTCAAAGCAAGGGTGTGGCCTTGTCTTGTGCTTTGGAATATAGTTCCCGCGCATCGTCTCGCAGATGTGAGAGCCAGGTAAGTGGGTGTTGTCGTACGTCACAATATTTGGCCATATAGTTCCCGAATGTGCTCATCTACGTAGCAAGTTCCATTTAGAATAAGAAAGAGAAAGAGAAAAAAAAAAACCAGGGAATAAGAATTG
The DNA here is from genome assembly GCA_016808115.1 of Tetrastigma voinierianum. Classification (NCBI taxonomy): domain Eukaryota; kingdom Viridiplantae; phylum Streptophyta; class Magnoliopsida; order Vitales; family Vitaceae; genus Tetrastigma; species Tetrastigma voinierianum. The sequence goes on from JAEQBH010000327.1 coordinate 133,530, forward strand.
GGACTAGGATTAAAAGGTTACCATGACCTCCATTTGGAAGAGGGTTGACTCCCGCAGAAGGTTGAGAACCTTCTTGATCGCTCTAGAGCCGAACTCCACTAGTTAGTGGGAGACACCTCCCTTGTCGGGGTCCCGAAGAAGTGGTTCCTCGAACAGGTGGGAATCCGCTATCAAGGCTTCCATAGAAGGAGGGCGGGAGGAGTCCACTTCGGGAGGCGGGTGCGAGACCCCGGCCACAGGCTTTCCCTTTGCCTTTGCTGACAATTTGGGTATGGGGAGGTGACCCTCCCTAAGCATAATCCTTCCTTGGGGTCATTCCTCATTCAGGCCCGAGTGAGGTGGAAGAATGGGTTGGGATGGATCCTTCGGCCAAGGGGCCACCCGAAGAACCTTACTCGCCTTGGGGGTAGTCGGGGAGTTCCCAGGAATAGAGGGACGAACGCGAGGGCAAGACTCAGTCGGATAATCTGGTGAAGGTTCCCTCGGCCACTTTCGCCCCTCCTGGAAATTACGGCGAGGGGAAGGCAAAATTGGAATTTTGAAAGTCGTCACCTACTGTCATATCCTCGGCTTGCTCAAACTCACGAGTTTCAAGTAGCGGCCAATGCGGGTAGAATGGAAACTTAGTATCTCTTGCTCATAGCCTGAGGCGTTACCTATGCTTTCAAAGTGTAAACGAGGCACTGAAGGGACGACGAAATCCTTGGGCTCAGCAAAAACCGCCTAGAGATTTGAGGGAGACAAAAAGAGTTTGAAATCCCTTTCCAAGCTTGGGAGAATTTGAGAACTACGGCTAAGGCAGGCGGGTGACACCAGTCGTCCAAGCTAGTGTTCCTCGGCTCAGTACATTAATAAACACGACGAGTTAAAGCAGGGGTCAAAAAGATGAGAACGAGGCTATTAAGTAGGGATGAGGGTTTCGATACCAACCTGTCGAAGGTGAGCTGGGAACTGGGAACTCCCTCAATTCTTGGTACAACCCTAGGCATCAAACACCAACACGTTACTTTAAGGCTTATTCATACTGGTGTTCGGTAGGTTAGTCACTAGGTGAAGTGGCTGGCGTCGTACGGAGTAGTCGAGCACGACCTTGTGCTCGCGAAGGAATAGAAGCGAAGTGACACCTTCTCAAGCTTGTTGTCACGCACACCACGAGGAGAACCCGAATGATGTTCACATGAATATAAACAGGATGGATTTGGGTGTAATGAAGGAATTGGTGAATCAGCTTGGGGAGATGGAACCTCAGCCCCTCGTTAATGTGGACTTTCGGCCAGTGCAATTCATTTGCCCTCGGACCATATTCGTATAGGCTGCGAACTAGGAGCTCGAGGAAGGAAAGGCAACACGGACTTGAGGGAAGGAATACTTCCTCCAAAAGGCATCTGCGGGAGGCTCTTGGACAGGCTTAAGCCAAGTAATAACACTATTGGGATTCGCACGAAAGAGAACTTCCCCGGACACAGGTGACGAAAGGTGGTTCCTCACCCGCACAACCATCGGAGGAACGTTTTCCATGGGCCATCCCATGAGTTACTCTGAGCTTTTGTTAGAACGGTGCCTGAGAGGACAAGTAAGGAAATCATCAGGCTCAGACAAAGCAAAAACACACACACACACACACACATAAACAACAAAGGAGAGGAAGGCAAAACAAAGTGGAAAGAGTGGGAGAAGGGTCGAAGTTACTGGAGCTTACCTTCCAAGAGTTTTCTTTGATCCCATGGTGTAGGCAATGAATAGGTAGGGCAATAGAGAAGAGAACCGGAAGGTTAGCAAAATGGAGAGCGGAATGACCACGAAAAATCTAATGGAAGGAAAAAGGGGAGCTATTTGAGCGAATGGGCGGATCGACGATCGAGGGGCACATTTAATGATTTGTGCAGATCAAAAAAAATCGGGGGCGAATCAAGAAGAGTCAGGTGTGAGGAGCATAATGTAATGATGGTCCGCGAGACTCGATGCATATGCCCTTAATGTTTGGGTAGGCAGCTGCATGCCCAAAAGCTCTAGGGGTGGTTAGTGAAGTAGGATAAGTCTTGGGCCACGTACTAAGGAATGAAAGAAACCAGGTGCACGTGCAGAAATTAGTTGGCGACCACAACCCGAACAAACCACGAGTAAATGGGCTGAAAACTCGCTCGAGGGCGTGGAGGCCCGATCGAGTAAAACAGGAATGGCGAGGTAGCGAGTGGTGCCTCGGGCATCGAGAATGACGGCGGATAGACACCTCGGCGTGGGGCGGGAAACTTATTACATATGTCTTATGGTCACACAGACCCAGAGATAACAGGGCAATTAATGTACAAATGAATGTATGAATATGTAACGTAAGAAAGTGAAATGGCTCTCTTAAATGTCCTAATTATGAGCATTAAACATATAACCCCCAACCCATGGATATAAAAGGGAGAGAAAGGAAAAAGAGAAAGGGGTCGCTTTTATTTTATCACCTGTGGCATTATCTCTCACATTGTTACTCTGTGGGGGGAACAATTTTCTTTCCACCATTAATCCATTTTACGGGAGTTATGGAACACCATTGCTATTAATAGGATAAGATTATAAAAGAGATCCATACAGATGTAAGATTTTAACTAAATTCATATATATTATGATTTCATGTGCTTAGTTTTTTATACTTCAATTTAGATCTACAGTTTTTAGATCAATTCACATTGCAACTCATTTACGAAAGTGAGGCAAAAACGAACAAGAAGTCAAATGATGTACATACATATCTTAATCCAGTGGTGAGCCTAAAGTGCGACTAAGAGGGTTGATCTTCAGTTTGAAAACAAATTATCTAATTATTGCTTCTGTGCCCATTTGAAAATATTTACCCTAATTGTATTTTCTAGATCCACTATTATCTTTATCCATATTCGTATTCATAGACATGATGGCATTAAAATAGGTAGAAGGGTGAATTGACACATTAAAATGACAAAATATAATTTTAATTTAATATCATAATGGAGCTCTCTGGAATTAAGATAGGATAAAGATATATATATATATATATATTGTAATAAAAGATAATGAAATCAAATAAAGATTATTCCCTTTTCCTTAACAATAGATTAAAGTTTAGACAATAAAAGATCTCAAATAAAAAAGCACACTTGATAAGAAGGCGTTAGTAATCTGCTGAGATTACAATAGAAATCAATATAAAATTCTTTCCTTTTCATGCGATAATTAAAAGTTTGAACAATAAAAATCTCAGTAAGAAATTGTGATAAAGAAGGCATTAATCATATACCAGAGGAATTACAGAAATCAATAAAAATATTCTTTCCTTTTCCTTAACAATAATTAAAGTTGAATAGTAAAAATATCTCAAATAAAAAACTTGTGATAAAGAAGGCATTAATCATATATAAAAGATCCAATGAGAAATCATTAAGAGTGCCTTTTCTTAACAATAATTCAAAAGTTGGAACAGTAAGATCTGAATAAAAAAGCATGATAAAAGAAGGCGTGTCATGCATAAAAGTCTGTAGAAATAAAGTAAAAAAGATTCTTTCATTTCCTTAGAATAATTAAAGTTGAACAGTAAAAATATCATAGTAAAAAACTTGTGATAAAGACATTGTCATATAAGAATCTGGTGAGAAATCGAATAAAAAGATTATTTCCTTTTCCTTAACAATTATATAAAAGATGGAATGAGAAATCAAATAAAAAGATTCTTTTATTTTCCTTAACAATAATTAAAGTTAAACAGTAAAAAGATCTCAAATAAAAACTTGTGATAAAGAAGGCATTAATCATATATAAAAGATGCAATGGAAAAATCAAATAAAAAGATTCTTTCATTTTCCTTAACAATAATTAAAGTTAAACAAAAACACATTAATCATATATAAAAAATGCAATAGAAAAATCAAATAAAAATATTCTTTTCTTTTCCTTAACAAAAATTAAAGTTGAACAGTGAAAAGATGTCAAACCAAAAACTTGTGATAAAGAAGGCATTAATGATCCGAGACAATGTGGCGAAATACCCAAGCCGACACCATGGAGCCTCTGTACATATGGTGTGACCCCACTCTTTGCTATTGCTGTCTCCACCATGTCGGCACGTTTGAAATCGATCTTCATCTGTGGATTAAATCACTAAAGTAGCTATCTATCATTCTCTGTTCTTTTTCTCCTCTTTTTTTTTCAAGCCCTATTTTGTTTTTCATCATATTTTGAGAAATAGTTATGAAAATTTTTCTCATATGGGATATTCTGTGTCTTCTCTTTCCTTTATTGATTATTGACCTTTGCAACTTTACTCATAGTTCATTCTCATATATATATATATATATACCTTATGTATATATATATATATATCCTCTATATATATATATATATATATATATAAATCTTCATCGTCACAAGTTTCCAGATTCTCATTTTTAAACTTGAGTACTTTCCAGTGTTTTCTTTAAAGCATTTGTAGTAAGGATGAGGGAATTGGCTTCAATAATGCAATAATGATAAAAGTAACCATGTTTCAATAGGTCCGTTCGTCATATGAATCCATGTTTTGTATTTTAATATAACTTTTAAAAACTCTATCTTAAGCAATCATTTTTAGTCACTATTAAGTTAGGCTCACAAATAAGTGTGATGTTGAAAAAAATGTAATTTAAGAATAGTATAATTTTTATTTATTTATATGTTTAGTTCTTTTTTTAAATAAAAATAATATTATTAATTTAAATCTTCTGATATATGTATGAATCTGAATCTGAGTAGTTAAAAAGCGTATAAGATAATAGTGTTCGAATTAATAACATGTCATCGATGTAAAATACATAAATTTTGATAATATATTAATTTAGAATATATCCGGGACTTGGTTTTCAATATATTGATAATCATGTACGATATTTTGAGCCCGAAGTCTATTTTGCTCGATTGAATCGTCCTCTGAAGTAAAACACAAAGAGAGTGAGGAAATGACTTTTAGGATTTTAGCAGTAATTTTAGGAAAGATTATAAAAATTAATAGGAAAGAATTCCAAGGTTTTCAAATATGAAAAGGTTAGCGGCTTGTAAAAAGCTGCAGTAGTTTTTATGTAGAAAATGACTTCTTGATCGAGCACTTGTGGTGCACGTGGAGAAAGGATCAATGGGAGAGAAATTAGATTCATGTCTGCGACTCACGATTGCCTGGAGGGGGAGGAAGCCGAGGCAGGTCATTTCGGAGGATCGACCTTGAATCCATGGGAGGTATCTTCTCTACTTGTTCCCATCAGGAAAAGGGTGTTCTCTTTAAACCACCATAGATTAATAATGACAATATCCATGTCTTGAAAACCTCCTCGAGAGAACTCTTGATTTGTTCTACCCACTCGTCGACCGCCTTAGCCGATCGTACAACCTTCATTTTCCTCACATACGACCATCAGTTGGAGCGTTTTCCATAGGCCATCTGTGGGTTACTACGAGCCTTTCTAGAATGTTTGAGAGGACAAGCAAGGGAAATCATCGAGCTAAGACAAAAAAAAATACACACACACACATAACAAAAGGAGAGGAAGGCAAAACAAAGTGGAAAAGAGAAGGGCGAGATTTTTGAAATACCAAGCAAGTTTTCTTTGATCCCGATCTCAGCGGGGAGCAGTGAGGGCAATGAAGAGAGAGAGAACCTTTTGGGAAAATCGAGTTAGTTTTTACAAATTAACCAAATATTACTATTATTCATATGAATAGGAAAAATTGCACTCTCATTGTCTTGACAAATCAACTACGATATAATAATTCATTTAGCGGAAAATAATAACAAATAAAGAACATGAAATTGCTGAGGTTAAACTGACAGCCTCTCTACGATCCACCAGAGCCAATGAGTGAGCTCAAGGCAGTGAAGAAATTCTGAGCTTAAGGTAGCAAATCAAGTTTCACGCAGGCGGGGCGAGTATTACACAAACAGTTGGGCAATCTTCTGAAATAGCAGGTGGGAGGGTGTGATTTAGAGAAGAGGAGGAGGCCCATATGTGGAAGCAAAGGGAGGAAAGTCATCAAGTAGTGTGGGTTCATATGTGACAAAAGCAACGTCTCACCTTGACAAATGTCACGGTCATGCCGAAACCTCTTTGCCAGCTAGCGCCTCAAATCACGCTCAACGACGCCGTCAAACTTTGCAATGTTAATCAAATTCTAAACGTGATTGAGACGGTCGTTGTCGCCACTTAGTCCGTATCTCTGCGAACATGTCGTCTTGATTACGATTCACGGGCTCACCTTTATAATGTTACAAGATGATTGCCTGTGATGTGATCAGCGCGATAAACGGTTTCTTGCTAATGAATCATACTCACCGGCATCTGACGCTCTGCTCTGCTTTGTTTTGATATGCCCAAAATCATCCGGCAACCCTTGTATATTGCTTCATCTTGCTTGATGATCGCCATATATTTCTGCCTCGTGTGACCAAGGCCCTTTGTCATTATGCAAAGTAGACCAGCTAGCTGGTGCTTTGGAAGTAAACCATAACTTGATGGTTGATCTCACGTTATCGAATCCTGCAGCATAATCTGAATCGCGATGTCAACTACATCTTGAACCAACCATATCATCCTTCTCGAATATCAAACCAACATCGGTTTCTGAATGTACCTTAAATCCATTCTGCTGCTTACCAATGTTCTTTTCGGGATTATGCATGCCTGCTCACAATCCCAGCGTGTGAAATCGTAGACGCCTTTACACCATAGCATACATCAAGCTACCTTTGCATTTTGAATAAGGAACCTTTGACATATATTCTCGTTCCTCTTACGTAGGATATGAAGCGCAGGTTTGGCTAAGACCAGTGAGTTTTCGGGTTTGGTCTTCGGACATACCAAAGCGTTGTAGTACCTTCTTCTTAGAAATCATACGGGTTAAACAAAGTGTTGCCGCATGTACGTCTCGCTATTTCCATGAAGATCTTGTGGCTTCACTAAATCTTTGTTTCAAACTCCTTTCGGTTGGGCCTTGATCTGCATATCTCCCCTTGATTCCTTGATGCTATTAACATGTCATCAACATACAGAGAAGGTATGAAGATCCATCCATAATGCGGAAATACACCTGATAATTAAAATTGCATACGGTGTGGATTGGCCTATCATAGACTGATCAAATGTATACCACTGCCTTGTGATTGCTTCAAACCATATAACGATTTGTTCAATTTACAAGCCCAATTTTCTTTCCGGCGACTTTGAGCCATCCCAGCGGGTTACTTATAGATTTCCTCCTCAATTACTTGCAGAATCTTTTGTCTTCCGTCCATTTGAAGGCGGGTTCATATTAAAAATTGTCTTTACCAGGCTAAACAAATAAGTAATGAATTAACACAACAGGAGAAAATACCTCATGGTAGTCAATTCTCCTTGAGCATAACCTTTAGCTACAGGTCTTGCCTGTAGCGACATTAATCTTGTTTGAAATCCTTCTTTACGAGCATAAACCGTTACGACCAATTTCCTTCTTTCCCTTTGGTAGTCTAGCTAGCTTAAGTGTGATTCTTAAGAATTGCATTTCTTAATCCATGGCTTTTTCTTCCACTTTTCTTTATCAGATCTACGATTTGTGAAGAAAAGTCAAAGTGCCTTTGTCTTCTACTATTGGAAATCATAAGCCGCCATATCTTCAAGCGAAGCGGGTTCTAATCTCTTCTTGGCCTTCCCTTCGATGGCAGTGTGGTAAATCTTTGTTCTTGGGGGTTTCTTCCGTTTGAAACCTCGCCTCTCGACATCACTTTGCCCCATTACTCTGCTGGTTTTCAATGGTTCAGCGAAGTAAATTAAACTCCTGTTTAAGTACCCTCCACGAGACGATCTTCCCTCTGTACATTGAAAAGTGTTCTCACGACCTTTTCCATATAGTTATTACCTTTGTAAGGCATAGATTAAATCTAAAGTAACATCCACCGCTAGAAATAATTTTCTTCGAAGATAGACACGAGTCGGTATCCCACGCCAAAACCTTGAAGGTGCTATAATAATGTCTTTTTTGTATGGATCAAAGCAGATTCTTTTATATGATAATAAAGGAGTTCAGACGACACATCGTATCATAATCATTTGAGTTTTCCGGACCATACCCTCCGAATTAATACCATTTAAATCACCGAGTGATGTTGAAGAACGTTAATAGAATCAAACATATAACGACTGACCATTATTTGCCTTTGACGGCGTTGGCGATTAACGCCACGCGTTTCTCGACGGGGTTGATTAATGCGATGCGCCACCCAATTCTCGCTGTGGTGCTCTCGCGTAAAGTGCAGAATCATGCGCCTCTCATCTCCGATCTCGAAAATTGATCATTTTGATATTACCGCGCGTAATCTCATATCAGACCTTTAAATATTACTCACCGTTTGGGTCTCACCGTTATTCCATACAAGAAATGTTTCAAACACCTCATCTTTGGATTCGAGCTATGCACCAGGCTCTTACGGAAAAGTCATCCAAAAAATGTAACAAAATGTTGCATCTGAAGAAGCGAGTCTTGGTTGGTCCCCCATGAGTGTGCCAGATATAATCGATATACCTTGATATTATGGATTGTGGTGCAAACTTCACCCTCTTTTGCTTTCCCGAGGGCACATTTGCTGTAAAATCCGACTATGAGTCTCTTGCACCTTTCAATAATCATATAACTGAGTTTCAAGATTTCTCTCGGCATGTCCAAGTGTCATATGCCATAACTTTGGACATCTCGGCTACTTTAATACGCCTCTACCGATCTTTCTTTGCTGCTTGTCCCCAACAACTGTGCTGCCTTGATAAAGATACGAGTTGTTTCTCGATACCTTTCATCACCCGCAGTGCTCTGAAACAACTTTTTAGAATCCTGTTCTGCTGGAATGATAGTGAAACCTTTTATTCAGGTTCCCAAAGATGAGATTCCTTTAAACCCAGATTATCACAGAACATGATAAACACTGCATTGGAGCCATCATGGTTATTGGCAGATTGAGCCGTCCCGACTACCTTCTGAAAAAGAGGTTGATTTATGCGCGGTTGGACAACCTGCCATCAGGATTAATGAAGAACCACTCGCTTCACGAAACACATATATGAATGAAGCGGTGAATCACTGACGTTATTACTAGTCAGTGGCGCGCAAGCGTTAGAAAATATGACTTATCATCTTGACCACACATACGCGGATGCGCACTGCTTCTTTTTTTATGCGGTTGGACGGTCAGCTGTTTGTGCCGCTGACCAGCACATTCATCTTTACGAGTTTTGCCTTTTGGTGAGATCTTCCCTTCTCACGGTTTTTCGGCTTTGATTACGACCTCGAGCGGTGCCGACTGTACCATTTGAAGCTCCTGTGTTCTATTTATCTTTTTGATCCTCATTAGAATCTGAAGCGATGGCCCTTCTTTAAAGGTTATTGTTTCTTTCCACGGTCAACATACTAATACAGATGTTCCATATTCATGGGAAGGGAAGCTAACAGCCTCAAAACCTTATCAACATCACTTACTTTCTCATCTAAATTCAATAATCAGTTTACTGTGAATCAAATGCGGTGGTGCGATCATTCATAGTGGTACTGGTTTATCGCGAGCAGTACAACCGTTCGTTTGAGCTTGTTCTCTGTGCTCTTCTTCGCGAACTTGTCTTCAGCCACAACGCTTGCGAGCGTCTCTCTCATAGCGGATATTTCGGCTCCTTGGAACCTGTCCGAATCGTACCACATGCTAAACGATTGATTCTTGTCCAATCTTTCTCATCGACATCTTACAGTGCACTTTCTTTACAGGTGTAACATCAAACTCCTGTTGGAGAAAGACAATCATACCTCCACCTTTGCCACATACCACAAAGTTGTGGTGCCATCATTTCTCGCATCAAATTTGAAGTAGTCACCTACAGTCTTGATGAGAATCTGCGGGTGTAGAGGTTGATGGTTTGGTTCAATCCCGATCATTTCTCTGACAAATGATATCCTTTGCTGGAATGTCGATATCTCGATAGAATCTTTACGATGTGGAGATCAGCGAAGGCTGCAATGCAGGCGTACTCGAAACTATAGAGCAAAAATGCGAAGCGAAGGAACCTTTTATGATGTGGAAGATCGGATAACTTACTGCAACCACGACATACTCGGCGGAACATAGCTCACAGTACCAGTGATGGAAAATCCAGTTGGTTTTCACTGTTAACCGAATATTTGCACTATTCATATGAATACTCTCGGTAAATACCCAGCAAATCTTGATGTAAAATAATTCAATTGTGAGAAAATAATAACAAAATAAAACACTGAAATTCAACGAGGTTGACGTGCCTGCGATCATGGCGTCCAACGAACAACTCCTTGATGAAAAGAAATTACAAACTTAGGACCTGAATCGTTTACTGGCTAGGCAAAAGTAATGCCCAAACAATTGGACGTACTACAAATATTAAGTGGAGGTGTGATTTAGAAGAGGAGGGAGACGTATAGCGGGAGCAAAGGGAGGAAAAATGCATCAGCCAATTGTGGGTTATATTCAATAACCGCAGGCGAGAGTTAGCAAAGGCGGAGGCATAATGACATGAAAAATCTAATGGAAGGAGAAAGGTGAGCTATTTGAGTGAATGGGCGTATCGACAATCGAGGGGCACATTTAATGATTTGTGCGGATCAAAAAAACCGGGGGCGAATCAAGAACAGTCAGGTGTGAGCAGCAGAATGTAATGATGGTCCGCGAGACTCGATGCAGTTGCCCTTAATGTTTGGGTAGGCAGCTACACTCCCAAAAGCTCTAGGGGGCCTAGTGAAGTAGGATAAGTCTTGGGTCATGTACTAAGGAATGAAAACCGGTGCGCGTAAAAATTGGTGAAAACCAGTACTAAACCGGAACCAATAGATCAATGTGGGTGACTTTCGCTCGAGGGTGTGGAGGCCCGATCCAAGTAAAACAGAATGACGAGGGTAGCAGTGGTCACCTCGGGCATCAAAGGGCCCCACGCTTGGATAGACACCTCGAGCATGGGGTGGGGGAAACGTTGCATATGTGCTACGGTCGCCTGGATAGATAAACTGGGCAATTAATGTACAAATGAATGTATGAGTTTGTAATCTGAAAGTGAAATAACCTCTTAAGCATCTTATTGAGCATTAAACATACTTAACCCCAACCGTGGGTATAAAAGGGGAGAAAGGGAAAGAGAAAGGGATTCGCTTTGTTTTTCACGAGTGGCATTATCTCTCACGTTGTTACTCTGTGGGGGGAACAATTTTCTTTCCACCATAGGAACACCCATTGCTATTAATAGGATATAAGATTATAAAAAAGGAATCCACTTCTGGGTGTAAAGATTTACCCAACTAAATTCATATATATTATATGATTTCATGTGCTTAGTTTTTTATAATTCCAATTTAGATCTACATTTTTTAGATCAATTCACATTGCAACTCATTCTGAAGGTGGTAACGAATAAGAAGTCAAATGATGTACATATATACTTAATCCGGTGGTGAGCCTAAGAAGGAGTGACAAGAGAGTTGATCTTGGTTGAGAAAACAAATTATCTAATTATTGTGCTATAATGCCCATTTTGAAATATTTTACCCCTAATTATATTTTCTAGATTTGCTATTATCTTTATCCATATTCGTATTCGCCAGACACGATAGCATTAAAATAGGTAGAAGAGGTGAATTGAGACATTAAAATAAACAAATATAATTTGATTTAATATCATAATGGAGCTCTTTGGAATTAAGATGGATAAGATATATATATATATACATATATATATATATATATATATATATGTAAAAAAGGATGCAATGAGAAATCAAATAAAAGTTATTCCCTTTTCCTTAACAATTAAAGTTGAACAATAAAGATCTCAAATAAAAAAACATGATAAAGAAGGCATTAATCATACATAAGAGATGCAATGAGAAATCAAATGAGTGCTTTCCTTTTCATAACAATAATTAAGTTGAACAATAAGGTCTCAAATAAAAAACTTATTTATAAAAGAGGATTAATCATATATATAAAAGATGCAATGAAATCAAATAAAAGATTCTTTCCTTTTCCTTAACAATAATTAAAGTTGAACAAAAAAAAGATCTCAAATCAAAAACACAATAATTAAAGTTGAACAAAAAAAAGATCTCAAATCAAAAACTTGTGATGAAGAAGACATTAATTATATATAAAGATGCATTTAGAAAATTAAAATAAAGATTATATATTATGTGATAGAGTTAAATGATAAATAATCTCAAGTAAAACGATAAAAGCGTGTGATCAAGTAATAGTGGCGGGAAGCTTTGGTAGCATATGGAAGCGTCATAGCCCTCCGATTGCGACCCACCGCTCTTATCACACCTCGTTATAAGAACAAATTTTTGTCGTCAGATCTCCCGACATCATTGTTAATCTTGTTTCCGAGAACCTTACCGACTAGATGTCGCGGCGCTCGTGATCAAATCAAACCATTATCAGAGAGGAAAGGAGTTAGAGATAGTTGGATCATCATGTGATGAGATCTTCCGTTGCAGGAGTTGTTAATCTCCATTCTTGTGCAGATAATATGTTTTCTTATACTTTGTGATTATCGTTATGGATAAAATATTTCCTTATCAGGTTATCTTTTATGGATCAGATTTGTTTTCTTATAAAGGATTATCTTAAGATTGAATATGTATGTTTTTCTTGCTGAAGGATTATCTTTAATAGTTGAAATTATTAAGAAGCCCGGGATCGATACTCTGCTGTGTTTCCCCACATCTGGTGAAGATGGCGGCGGAACTACAGAATCTTGCCGCGGTTCGAGCTTGCCCTCCTCGATGGATTCCGTGCCGTTTTTCGATATATTTGTTTGGCGCTTTGTGGTGGGGCGACAGACCTTTGTAGGTGTTGGGCCTATTGAGTAGTAGGTTTGGGCCTAAAAAGTCGTGGTACCCATAATGCCCCCTTTTACGGTGAAGGTTGATCTTGTAGCGGTCGGAAAAATCCCAAATAACAAACCTTGAGTGGGCTTCTAAAGGGTAGGAGAATTAATCGTTCATTAGGCTTAGTGTTACGTCTCATGCGATGTGAACACATACGTTTCTTACCGGTCGACTACTTGAGGTCACTGAGAGGGCGCACAACAAGCCCCTCTTGTCAATGAAGAACTCGTAGGGTTGAACCGACCCCGCACCCTTACGCAGCTCGCATCGCCTGTTTGTTGCGGGAGAGGTCGTCTGAAATTGAATATTTTGTTTTGTTGATATTTTGAAGAGTAGATCTGGGTAGATCTTCCCAAAAGGGTCGGCTCAGCCTCGGCAGAGATTCTTGAAAGGGCCTTATTAGCCGTCCAGGCCTTATCAGTCACCTTTGAGAACAAAGGCGAGAGCCCCTCGGGCGGTGAAGAGAGAGAAAGAAACCTGAAGCTTAGAGCTAGTAGCCTTTACTCGGTGTCGGCGAGCGGCTTGAAATTCTAGCGTACTAAGGAAGTGTCAGACGACTTGCATTTATAAATCACGGCATTAAGGAAGTACCAGACGAAGCAGCATTTAGCCATCGGACTTTAATCGAAATTTGGGGCGATAGCCATCTTAGGGCGGATAATGGCATAGTGCCGTCGGAACTTTAATATGGCCGGTGGCCATTATCGGGCGGACGGGCATTTAGCTCCATCCAGACTTTAATATGAGCCGGTTGGATATTAACCATGCCGGGCCGGATAGGGCATTTAGTGCCATCCGGACTTTAATATGAGCCGGCTGAATATTAACCATGTCGGGCTTAACGGTCGTGCATCATCGGGCTTTATTAAGGCGATTGGGTATTAACCATGTCGAGAGTAGGATAGGGCATTTAGCTCAAGACTTTAATATGAAGTAAATTGGATGTCAACAGCCGCAAGGCGGATAGGGCGTTGTAGCCATCGACTTTAATATGAACCGACTGGATATTAACCATGCCGGGCCGGATAGGGCATTTAGCGCCATTCGGACTTTAATATGAGTCGGCTGGATATTAACCATGTTGGGCCGGATAATGCATTTAGCGCCTTTCGGGCTTTTATTCTGAGCCAACTAGGTATTAACCATGCCAGGCCGGATAGGGCATTTAGAGCCATCCGGAGTTTAATATGAGTTAGCTGGATATTAACCATGGGCGGACAAGTCATATGCGAACATCTAACTTTTATTACGAGCGGTGCGTATTAACCATCTTGGCCCGGATAGAAGACATTTTAGCACCATCCGGACTTTAATATGAGCAAATTTGGATCTTAACATAAGGTGTGGACGGAGTCATATGGCCTCCATCAAAGACTTTATTCACAAAGATTAATTGAATGTTCATCATCTGCCAAGATCGGATAGGGCATTCAGAGTCATTAGGACTTTAATATGAGTCGGTTAGGCGTATTAACCATCTTTGGTAGGATAGGGCGTTCGCGCCATCAGGACTTCATCATGAAGCCATTGTATATTAACCATCTTAGAACGGACCAGTCATCTTTCTCATCGAGGCTTTATTCACGAGCAATTTGGGTATTAACTATGTCCTCGGTCGGATAGGGCATTTAAGCGCCATGGGACTTTAATGGCCGGTGGATATTGCTCATCGGGTGGATAGGTCCCAAATTTCTTCTTCCTCTTCGCATTCTTGACTTAATGCCCGGGCGTTGACTTTGCAGTGGCGAGTTAGCCCTTCTGGAGTTCACATTGCACTTGGCCGTGCCTCGGAGATCAAACGAACAAAATTGGTTCATACATCCACCATGTCGACTTTTGATTTGAAAATCTAGTATTTATCATGGTTTATCCACCTAACAATGCTTCCTCTATTATTCTCATCTTCTTGTTCTCCCTCTTTTTTTTTTTATCAAACCCTATTTTATTTTTTCATCATATTTCCTGAGAAATAGTTATAAGAAAATTTTCTCATATAGGATATTCATGTGTTCTCTTTCCCTTTGTGTTGGTTATTGGCCTTTTTGCAATTTTTCTCATAGTTCGATTCTCATTTTCCAAACTCGAGTACTTTCCAGTGTTTTCTATAAAGCATTTAGTAAAGATGAGATTGAGCTTCAATAATGCAAGAATGATAAAAGTAATATGGTTCAATAGGTCCGTACCGTCATATGAATGCAAATATTTTTGTATTTTAATATAACTTTTAAAAACTCCTAACTAAGCAATCAAGCTTTGGTAACTATTCTAGTTAGGCTCACAAATAAATTGTGATGTTGAAAAAACAATTTAAGGCCAGTATAATTTTTTTATTTATTTATATGTTTGGATTCTTTTTTTTAGTAAAAAACAATAACCAATAGTTTAAACTTCAATATATATATAGATACAGATACAAATGATTAAAATCAATATAGATAAAATATAACATTTCAAATTTACTCTTGTAATAAAAATTAATTATAAAAGTCACATAAATTTGATAATATATTAAATTGAATATCCCAGTGACGGTTTTAAATATATTGATAATCGTAATTTGATATTTTGAACTGAGAAGATATATTTTATCTGATTGAATCGTCCTCATAAGAGTAAAACACAAGAAGTTTGAAGACACTAGATTTTTAAGCAGTATTTTAGGAAGGATTATAATAAAATTAATAGGGTAAGAGTGAAAGTTGCAAATAACGCTGAGAAGGTTAGCAGCTTGCTAAAAAAATACATTAGTTTTATGAATTAGAAAAATGACTTCTTGATCAGTACCTGTGGTCTGCGGCGAAGAGATCGTGGGGAGAATTGATTTATCTCCGTACCTGGCTGCAGAGGGAGGAAGCCAGACAGGTCAACTCAGAGGATCGACCTGGGCCATATGCAGGGCTCGGTATCTTCTATTTGTTCCCATCCGAAGGTGTTCTCTTTCAGCCTGCACAAGATCAACCAAATGACCAATATCATGTCATGAAGCCTCCTCGAGAGAACTCTTGATTTGTTCTACCCACTCGCCGGCCGCCTTGGCACCACCGTCAGCAGCATTGACGATACCACTTGTTTCTTTATCGACTGTAATGGCGCCGGAGTTCCGTTCATCCACGCACATCCGCCGACGGCATCACCGTAGAGACATCTTGACCCTATGCCGTTCTGGGGATCGTGTATTCCTTTTTCCCACTTAGTGAAACTTGGAACTGCACGGCGATTCGGAGCCGCTGCTGGCGGTGCGAGTGACCAGGGCTGGAGGACAGCATCTTCATCAGTTTGTACCATGAATCATGGTGGCGGATGGAGACTTTCTTTTGGCATTTTCTTCAATTCCTGGTCAAATCTCTCGAAGGTTCCGATACAATATATCCCAATCTCCTGTATTCAGGCATGGGTTTATTGCACAGGCCAATTTCCCAATGCAGGTCACAGATTAGATTTGTTTTTATTATCTTGGACTATAAGCTTTTTTTAGGCAATCTTTGAATAATCTTTAATAAGCGTTAGGAAGTGTTAAGTTGTTTGTTTTCACCCAGCATTAGGTGGTGAGTAGGGATAACAGCGAACGAATTATTTGGATTCTATCTAAATAAATGTGGCTGACACGTGTTTGTTTAATTTTAAATGGGTTTTTAATGAGTTTGAGTTTATTTTTACTCCGAATCGAATCTGAGATTCGAGTATTATTCTCTCCATTAATACGAGAGAAAAATTGAAATTTTCAAAAATATTGAATACTTATTAGTAATAGAATTATGAGTTTGGAAGTTTAGAAAAATTAGATCTAGGATGAAATGGTGCAAAACCCCATTAATTCGTCTGTGAATCCTCTTACGGCCAAAAAAGTTCGTCAAATTAAATAGCAGCGAAATTTTTTATTTAAGGTGATAATTTACTGATATTTCGAGGAAGATTTTTACCGATTTTGGGTGAAGCGGGTGAATAAGCAAATATGAACAATATGTGAAATAATAATAATAGCCATGGTGTTTTAAAAATGTTTTTATTTTGTTTTTATACTTTAATATAAATTATTATTATTATTATAATGTTTTTTTAATAAATAATTTATAAAAATTCATAATATTTTTATTTTATGAGAAAAATATTAATTTAATATAATAAAAATAAAAGAAAATATAAAAAATTAAAATTAAAAAAAAAACAAAATAAAAAATAAAGCAGGCGAGTTTGGGGAATTTTCGTCTCATTACCAACACTTGTTTAATTTTTTTAAATGGGAGACCAAAGTTGGGAATTGAAAAACTAAGCAGTAGAGATTCGGAGTCAGGATGTGCCAAAGGAAACCACTCGTTAATAAATAATAAGTAATTGTATATTCTTTTATTTCTTACTTTTTATTAGACGATGATTGGAGTTTTTTCTTTATTTTTTGTGAAATGAGCTTTTAATAAAAAACAAAAATATTTCAAACTTTTTATTATGCTTTTTAAAAAATTTGTTAATAAGTAGAAAATTTTAAAAAAAGCAGAACTTATCTTTGTAAAATGCATTTCGTGATCGTCAACAGAAAATACGCACTGTAGTCTTTGGTGGGTTCCCTTCATCATCACCGACCCAGGAGGTTTTCCACTTCAGAAAGAAAAATTGCAGCGCTGAAGGCAAAGCTAATGCAGAAAGGGCAACAACCAAATTTCCTCTCTACCAAGCGCTGTTGGCCCATCTTTGGCGATCTGTAACTAGTAACAGGCGTCTTCGGGGAGATAGAGAGACTGTACATGCTATCAGTAGGTATGAGACCAAGGATAGATCACGCCATTGCCACCCAGCAATACTTTGGTGCTACAATTCAGGGGCGCGTGGTAGCAGGTATTGACTCCACTGGAGCTGAGTCTGGGTCCGCTGGCTTGGCAAGATTAACCAGATGATTTCTACCTTTATATAAATCATTGCCAACTGTTGAATCTTGGGCGAAAAACCTAAGCCGATCTCACCTGCAGTCCTAACAATCGGTAATGTTCTCTTGTTTGAAATTGCTTGCGGTTCAATATCTATGGTACTGATTTCGGTTGGGGAAGGCCGGTTGCCGTTAGAAGCGGAGGTGGAAACAAATTTGATGGAATGATCACCATTTTTGAAGGCTCTGAAGAAGGAAGCATTGACATTGAGGCTTGCTTATCGCCAGCGACCTTGGAGTCTATGGTGGATGATGCAGAGTTCATGGACGTCGTCTTCATTTGACTTTAATTTCGATTGTTTAGAATCTTACTTGTTTGAGTTGTAATATCTCGGTCTTCTGAGCTCTGGGGTTGGGTATCATTCAATTTTCATCAGTGATGTCTCCACTCGCCGCTGTCAATCAGTTCGTGCATGTTTACTTACTCTTTCCTCTTTTGTAATTGTAACAGAATTTATTATTTATTTTATTTTTAATCCCTTAGTTTTGTGAAAAGAAGCTTATGATGATTTGATAAAACTTTTTTCAAAATAGTTTCAAATATTTGACCATTTATCAATTTTTTGGTATGATTTTAGCAAAGCCCATGTTTTTTCTTTCAAAAATAACCATTCTTTCAAAAAACCTGTGTGCATTTTTATCAAAAAAGAAAAAAAAAAAGGTTATTTTCAACAAAAACATAGGCTAGATTCACAAATCTTACTTTATCTTTTATCCAAATATTTATAGGCTTTAAATAGTTCATTGATACAAAGGTCAAGTGAGTCCATTACTCTAATACAACAAAGCTAACTGTTTTGAAGGAAGATGGAAGAAAGGGCTAGAAAGCAGTAGAAGTATTCGTGATGGAAACGCTATAGAAATTATTTATGGCCCACTACAGCAAAAAGCAGGTTATAGGAAAAGTTTATGGCCGTATTGTTAAAATTCATAACTAAATTTTTTTTTCTAAGAATTTTCTATTAGGTAGTTGCAAATCTTTGTAAAGTTCACTAAAGCTGTTTTTTATTGCTTTATTCTCTTGCGACTTTGGAGAGATGGAGAGAAAGCCATCAACGGATGAGGAAAATGGCGTTGCGGTGGCGTGGATGCGCTAAGAGTGAGAATAATGATTATGATGGAGTCAATGCAAAGGTTAGATCGCCCGACAACATCGTCTCCATTTTGGCTCATGATTTTGTCTCTCACTTTCGAAGCTGTCAGTTCTTTACTCGATAGGTCTTGTTGGATTTTTGCTATACAAGCAAATTGAGTTATTTTAAAACACTAAATGGTTCACACATGGACTTGGGCACTAAGGTGTGGAAGCCCGAATGGTATTAAGTATTTTTAGGGCTTGTCTTTCTATAAATAGATAAAGATAATACAAAACTAGTACAGATGCATTAATTATAGAGAATAGCCAGAGAAAAAGAAATCATTTCTTAGTGATTCATGCGCCCACACGCTGCTTCATCACCTCGATGATAGTTTGAAAGATCTACGGTTCTTGTGTGCATATACCACGCAAATCTATGACGCTATGATCGTGGTTATATTAATTTAGTAATTGAATTAGATATTCTAAATCTGCTGATGATTCTAGCTTCAGCGTTATTCCTAACAATTGGTATGAGCCTTCGTGTGATTAAATTTTTCATTTGGTCTAAACAATTATTTTGGTGTTTGATTAGGCAAATGGCACCTGAGTTTCTATATTTGTTGATTCGCATGTTCTCTTATGTTTAATATGATTTTTGTTTATGGATGGTTATTGAATAATTGTGGTTTGCCTTCAATCCATGGTAGGTTTTACGTATGTTTCAATCGATGAAGGTTTTATAACAGGGGCTAATCATAAGATTAGGTTTGTTGCCTTTTCTATAGACTAAAAACCCCTCAAAATCACATAGATTTACGGGCCTTACACTTCTCTTGCACCCATGTCACTTTGGATGTTTGCTTGATTAAATAAATCTTTCTTGATGTTTGGGATTTTAAAGTGGGTCTAGTCTATGACCACTTGCAAATTACCACGAGGTCATACAAATGTAGTGGAAAATCTAAATGTAAGTCAGGAATTATCGTTCCCAAGAGATTGACAAGAATTTGAAATCAACTACACGACTATTAAGTTCTATGCTATTTGGACTAAGAATTGATAGTGAAAGTTTATTTAGAAAGTTAAAGATCACGGACTATTAACTAAATAGAAGCTGAGGACCATGAAAACACTCAAAAATATAAAGAACAAGTGTTGGACCCTGTCATTCCTGTGAGAAAACGAAAACTAAAAAATTACGGAGGTAAACAGTCAATTCCTACACGTAAATACATTGCTCTGTTTATGTATGGATACGGATTTGTCCAAGTTTGCTAATCATTGCAGTTGGATTTCTCATAAACTACTTGGTTGGAAACCCTTGCTTCTCTTGAAGACAAGATTAAACCCATTTACTGTATTTACGATTCTCTTGCAGAGATATAGGCATTTTGCCCTCCAATACTTCCACACCCCATTTCTTGATAATTGCGAGATCTTTTGCCTTCTTCTGGGATTCTTGCATTCTACAACTCAATTAGTGGCTCATCCTCGAATCTATTAGTTCTTCCCTTTCCGCGATTAGATCTAAGCGCTAACCTGGACAAGGGCTTCCTTTAGATTGAGGTGAAATCTCTAACTATTTATATTGTTAAATACTCCCCTCAAACTTCAATTATGGCGAATGGGGATTTGCCAAATGGCTCAGTGTGAGTTCATCAATGGTAGTCTAGCATACCCACTCAGTAGATATTCTCAACTCTCGGGAATCTCCAACTGTGTCACGCGGAAGGACATCACAATCGACGAGATACACTCTCTCTCTCTTGTAGTACTGGGGTACTACCATTGAAACTTATCGATTCAAAAATGACATCAAGTAAGTAAATCCCACTTAAATAACTTTCTCAAATTTTTTGCGAAAAGGCGTAACTAATTGTATATCAAATCCGTGTTTTGTGTTCCAATTCTTTGCATTCTACAATTAAAGAAATGGAGCAGATCACGTACATCAATGTGTCCTTATTGATTGAGAAAAAATGGTCGAAATTTGTCTAGATTTCATGATTTTAAGTGTTCAAGAAGAAAATAACATAAATAACATCCCAGCTCAATCGTTTACGCACGAGTTCATGATTCAAGTCGAAGAAAAAATATTGAAAATAAAAGAAAAATTCTACTCCTAAACTATACCTTTGAGTTCCTCTTAGATTCCCACTTTTTACGGATATAGTGAAAGACGGAAGCTACTTTACTATTCTAACAACGTATTAATACACGGGCAAAACACACATACCAATTATGACACTATTACCAAAGGTTATTGTCTAGTCACGGCAAGCGGCACCAAAAACCTGTTAAGCCCGGACCAAAGAACTTCGTACAAATTTATGACACTATTGCGAAAGGACTATTATCCCACAATCGATATGGCGCAAAGGCATTATCGCATATATATAAACCACCAATCTCTTAAAGTAAATCATTTTCAAGTTTGGTTTGTTGCGTCATCTTGCAAGTGCAGTCGACGATAATAAAATGGATTGAAGTCCGGATACTCAGTCGAGAGATCTTTCGAGAATTTAAAATCAACTGCCACGACCCCACTCGTTCCATATACTATTTGGACCACAAAATGATAGTAGGATCGGCATTAAGGTGTTGGAAAATTAAGAACAAAGGAAAATAAGCTGAACCATCAACATGCTGGAAAATAAAGAATAAAGAATAGTTAATTTCTAATAAAGAAATGAATCTTGAATAGTTCCCTCCTGGAAGGCACATTCTGCTAATAGAAACGATTGCCTGGTAGACTATCGATTCACATGGATTAAATCGATAAAATTTCTTATCTCAAATTTCTGAAAAATCATCCAGGCGTTGTAGTGCGAATTTGGGATCTCTCCACCTCCACATTTTAATATCTAATTTATGACTGATTCTCTGAATCTGAGGAATTAGATAACTACTTTTAAAAATGGACTTCCTTAATCGGGTATTTTTCTTTTGCAATACTTCATACCCATGGGTCGTATAGCTCCCAAGTTATCGGTCCAAGCAAGGATATACAACTTCCAGTTGCTCCTCCTCGAAGTGAATAGATCAACCTTTCCTTGATTAGATCCACCAATTTAACACGAGTTGAGAGTGAACTCTTTGCTTGTTTAAATAGATAACTCTCATTCAACTCGTTTCTTGATTTCAAGTGAGAAGAGGATTTATCTAAGTGAACTTCATCATGAATCCTAATAGCGAGTTGAAGGTATACCTTCAAAATGCACATTACTCTCGGGAATGTCTTCCTGTGTTTCGGAGGACCTCCTTGTCAATTAATGCCTTGAAATCTTAGCAGGTATAAGAAACATTGTTCAGATCCCAAGACAATAAAGTAAATTCATTAATGAAATTAACAAAGGCTGTGGAACGACTAAGGGGAAAGATAAATTAGGCTATAGCGTTCATAATGGAAGGCTGGATTCTCAATTCTCTTTGAATTACAGATAAGGCATTCCTGATCATAAGAATAGCCTGTTGAAGCGAAACAGTAATTCAGGGTATAGAACTTCAAACATTCAGTAGTAATTTGAAAGAAATTGAAATCTGCACATTAAACGACTCAGCGATAACATCGGTCGAGAAAATACAAACGAAAATAAAAGCTGAGAGCATAATCTGCTCACAAAAGCGTGAAATAAAAATTAAGAAAAATAAAAAGAAAAGAAAAGAAAAATAAAAGAAAATGAGCCTTCAGCTAACCAGACCTCTCGTCTGTGGCCGTAAGCTCGCGTAATGAGGCTGCGTATTATAGGGTTCCTCGGTGGGCCCTAATCCAGATAATAACTCTTTGTGGATTTTTGAGTATCAGGCCCCAGTCAGCACATTCAGTCGACTTGGTTCCCTTGTCGTGACATCATCGATGTCAGCGACATCAATCTCCGCGTCGCGACATCAACTTATACATGTAGCCTTGATTTGGTCATTCTTGATGTCAGACATCAATATCTTATCGCGGTATCTTCTCACGCGGAGGTTTCAATTGTTCTCTCGCGATGTCTGCGGCGTGGTGGCGTATTTATCGCGTACGAGCATTTCATGTCTGCGGTCTTCAGGCGATCAATGGCCCGGATGTCGCGACATCAATCCTCTCAGCGACATCATCTTATGGAAACTATGAAACGGCCGGATTTGTTCTTGATGTCACGACATCGACATCTTGTCGCGACCTCACTTCACGTCTTTGCAGCTTTGATCTGGTCGTTCCTGATGTCACGACATCGATATCTTGTCGCGACCTCACTTCATGAAGCTTCGCAGCGCTTCCAAGCCCAGGCAAGTGCGGTGTCAGCGACTTGATCTCATGTCGCGACATCGACATAACGCGATCTTCTCTTGATGATTTTGATTAACCAGTGACTTCAGCCTCTTGTGCGTGACATCATCGATGTCGACATCAATCTAGTTCTCTGGGAACTCAGGCGGATTTGCTCTTGATGTCACGACTTCTCTTACATTGCGGCGTGGCGCTCATTTCATGCGGCTTTCTCAGAAGCGGTCTGATCGTGACCCTCAATATCGCATTATCCAATAATGAGGCACGAATGGATTTCCTTCAATTTCTGATGTCGCGACCTCGCTAGTGGGCCCAATGTAAACCCCAAAAGCTGCATCAATGACTCAGCCGAGTTCTTTTCATTACACTGCGCCATTCATTTACTTTTCTCCACTTATTAACACATATTTTTCTACTTTCTTTCTCTCTTCCTGCTAATAACTAGTTGTTTGAGTTTCTTCATCTTCATGTATATTATTTATTCATTTCTAGATGAAAATCAAACAGGAAAAATGGACTAAAATATAGATGACTTTTAAGCTCATCAAGCTCCCCAACTTAAAAATTTTGCTTGTCCTCCCGAGCGAAGAAAAAGAAAAGAATTGTTTGTCCTCAGACAAAGGAAGGACCTTTCTGTTTTGTTTTTCTGTCTTCAATAAAATGCCTTTCTAATCTAGAACTAAAAGGAATATCAACATTGGTAAGCTTCTAGTTTTAGATGAAAGAATAAAGCATGGTATAACTTTATCACAAGAATTTCTTGATAAACTAATATTATTTAAAACGAGTTTTATTTACCAGTCTTACTACGTGTGTGCGGTCGAGCAAATCCTTCTCAACTGTTGCTTAGTTTTAGTAAATCTTAAGGAGTTTTCTTAAATTGTTTATTCAAGTCCCATATGCTTGTTTTTCATATTGATCTCATAAATGTAGAGTGATTCAGCCCAAGAAATCAATCGGAGTCTTTTGGCATGTTGGAAGCAGGTAAAAGGGTACAGGATGAATGGAATTTTTAGGTTGAGATTGCCAAACTCTTTTCTTTTCTCCTCATTTTATTTCCCTCACTAAAAAAAAAAAAACTCCCCAAGCTTTATGTTTGGGATTCTACCTTAATTTCTTCTTTTAGTACATGTCTCCAATTCTCTCTTATTAATTACGATTTTGGGAATTTTTCCTTCCTAATCGCGCCAATTATGCTATGTTTTTAATCTTTTTAGGCTTTCTAACACTCTTAGCGAACTTTGGGTTAGTAACCCATACCAGATGGGTATTAGGGTCTTGGGTGTTGAAACCTTTTACTAGAACTTAATTCGAGGTTGGAAGTACAAGACAAAAACTATTCTTTTTAGCTTTCTTTCCTTTTGTATTTTCTTGTCTTGATCTCTTCCTTCACCTTCTCTGTACATCTCTTTGCCTTTCTCTAATCAAACTCCCCAAACTGTCTCCCTCTCCTTTTTTGGTTTGTTGGGTCATCATAGGTTCTTTCTGGGGATTTACAGTGATATAAAGGATGGCTTGGGCTTTCATTGGCTTTATTTTGAGACATGAATATCTTAAACAATTCGGGGACCAGGTGTATGCAAAAGCATATACATAGTGGTGGCTAGAAAGAAACCATTTGTTCAATAATGGCTGTATCATTTTTTTGTCGGTTGTTTCAACTAGGATTTCGCCTCAATCAATATTGAAAACGAGTTAGGGTATGGATTACAAATTACGAATTCGGAAATTTTTAATTTCAGTCAAAGTTTCAAAGGTGCGTTGTTGACCGAGGTGTATTATTTCCTTCAAGACTTGTGTTTATTCAACATCTATTTACATTAGTTTACCCAGTACTTTGTTATATCGAATTAAGCAATTTCCGGTTTTTCGCTATGGCCCGAACTTGAACAAATTACATACTCTTAGTTCCAGTTTCATTATTCATGTTCTCAGTTCTTTTGAGGATAAACAGACGAACATAAATGTTGTTTGGTTAACGGAAAATAGCTGTGCGAAACACAATCCACACATCGCAGTCAGCAATTTGTAAATGTGAGAATTTTGTTAAATATCAAAAAGATTTCGATATTACACCAAGCTGTTCATTTTACAAACATTTTTCACTAAATTCAGAAAAAGCTCCTATTTCACCTTTCCAAATCCTATCTCTCTTCTCGAAGTTTGCATCCCAGCTTCAAAATTTGGTTCTCGGACCTTGAGAGCTCCTAATGGCGATTCGGCCCATTAAGGTTGTGCGACAAATTGAGGGCATACACCTTTTCTTTGGAGCTTCTTGGTTGATGGATTCTAACTAATCCTGTACCCTTCCACATCGGAAGAAAACAGGGTGAAACAGCGTTTTATGGAACACTTAGTGGAATTGGTTTTGTTTTTCCGACTCCGCTCATTCCATAAAGCGAGTGTTTGCACCTCGGGCCTTCTTTCAATCTCATTTCCCTTCCCTTCATTCTTTACGCTTGTTTCCTATAATTCTTGTTCTTCCATCCCTTTTATAGTGAGGTGTGTCTCTTGGGAAGAACAAAGTCAATTATGATTTCCTTCAATTTTCTGTGGGAAGATTCGTAAGTTCATCGATTTATGTCCCTTCTTGTATTTTCAATCCAGATTTCGGCTTTTCTTGGAGAATTTGGAAAGTTTTTCTTGAATGCCTTTATTTTCCTCGATTATGCTCTAGCGGCTGAGGATATTCCACGAATCAAGATTGGTCAGATGAATTTAAATTATTGTATTTATTCTTGTTATTCTTTGCACCAGTTTTGAGGTGGGTGCTGGATTCGTTTGATCCTTGAGTGAAATTAATTGAGTTAATGTTTGGCATCACCTTTGAGTTACTTCATTATCTATTGGGCAATAAAGTCTAGACATTAATTCTTGGGATTACGTTATGGGTTTCTAAGTTATGACGGAGAATGTTCTTTATTTGGGTTTATGACTAAATTTCATAGTTTGGCTTTCTTTTCCATATTATTCTTCATTCTCTCATCTATGATTAAAGTCTCTAGAATTTTAATTTATATTAAAACAATGAACAATCAATGCAATAATATCATGGTTGTTTATTATCATAAATCAACCGCTCAATTTATTTTTATCTATGAAATTTGACCTTTTCTAAGTATTTCTCATATTCAATAGTTAAGCATTTATGCAAGATAAAAATGTCCTTCCCCCAAACACCAATCATGCTACTTCAAATGTAAAGTCTATAATTATTTCAACTCAATTGCAATAAAAGATAGAAAGGGCCAGAGACTCACCTTTTAATTCCGGTGTATAATAAGGTGCATCTGAATGTGATTTTAGAGATCCTTCTTCTGTACAATCTTCATTCTTTCCACAACTCATATTGTTTTTAGCTATTAGTTGGACTTCCTTCATTATTCAACCAATAATATCAATGCATCAGTTTGTGGCCTCATGGTGACATTTAATCCAGTGCGTTTCCTTTTCATCTCTTGACTCTGTGGTTTCTACTGAAATTTCACATGAGTTAATGTTTGTATTAATGAGATTTTCCATATCTTATGTGTTGGTTTATAACCCCATGTTTGTTAATGAATTTCCCTTCTCTTTATCCCGATGGAAGGGATGGAGTAAAGGCTATTTGAAATAAGCTCTCGTAGCTCTTCCATGTGTTGAGATTCATATGGTGAGGTTAAAGCCATGTTCTGCGACCATATGCATTAAAGGGATGAATATTTGCCAGTGAATAACTAAACCACATATTCAACACGATGATAGCCATCCTGAGGAATCTTCCCAAATTTTTCGTTTAGATCTTGGTGGGATGATTGGCGATCTTTGTTGGACCATGGTTATCAGTGCTGGTTCGAGTTCAAAATTATTAGCATTGATTGCTGTCTGTTCTATTGCTAAATATTTATTGTGGATGAATGAATTCCATAAATTCTCCATAGTGTCATGCTCCTCGAGGTCTTCTTGCACATTCACAGTTGCTGCAAATGCGATCCTTTATCATCTTGAATTTGTATGGCATCTTCCACGAAATCAGTACACTGGATCAATAGGATTAGCCTAATCAGCAGGCATTTTCCAATATGGGTTGTTAAAGGTCGGTGGCTACGAGTCCTTTGCCGAAGCGCTATTTTGTTCTTTCTTTTAAAAATGTCCATAGTATTTCTTTCTTTCATACGAATATTGATTACAAAATTCTTTCGATCCCCGGCAACGGCGCCATAAAACTTATTGCAGACAACGCTTTATCTAGGTATGGCCCACTGTACTGCAAGGACTATTGTCTAGTCCACAGCAGCAGCACCAAAACTGTTGTAGGACCAAAAGAACTCGTGCAAATTTATGACACTTGTGCAAGGATATTGTCTAATCCCACATTAGCAGCGCCAAAACTTGTTATCCTTATACCTATAAACCACCAATCTCTTAAAGTAAATCATTTTCAAAGTTTGGTTTTGAGTAAATATTACGCAAGTGCAGTCGACAAGTAATAAAATGGATTTAAGTCCCGAGATATCGATCCCACAGAGATCTAAGAATTTTTAAATCATACCACGACTACTCAACATACTATTTGGACCTGAGAAATGATAGTAGGATCACGACATTAAGGTCTTTGGAAAATTAAAAAAGCGAACAAAGGAAAAATAAGCTGAACCATCCAACATATTGGAAAATAAAGAATAAAGAATAGTTAATTTTTAATAAAGAAATGAATCTTGAATAGTTATCCTCGAAGACACATTAATAAGCTTGATTATAATAGTGAACTATATGTCGGTTACACCTTAATTAGTCGATAAAATTTCTTAGTTATCTCAAGTTTCAAAATCTATTGACGTTATAGTCTGTTGGATCTCTCCACACTCCACATTTCATCATCTAATTTATGGCTGATTCTCTGCGAATACGAGAATTAGATAATACTTTTAAAATGGACTTCATGTCAGGTATTTTTCTTGCAATACTTTATATACCCCATTTATGGAGTATAAATATGAAAACTAGTTCAGTAAGGTCAGTGTAGGATATACAACTGATTGTCTCTCATAAATTGATAAGATCGACTTTTTCTTGAACAGATCCATTAACTGCAGGATTGGCACATCATATCTGAGTTAAATTGAACTCATTTTTTGAAACTAGATAACACCATTCAAACTGGACCATGGTTCAGTGAAGAAGAAGTTTATCAGTGGAACTTCAAGAAATAACGGTCCTCAATATAGTGGGTTGGTATCCTTTGAAGTGCGCATTATATACAGGAATGTCAACTATACATGTCAACAGGACATCAACGGATCGACGATAATGAGAATGGGTATAAAGCGATATTCGGATCCCGAACCGGCAGCCAGGAAGTAAATTCATTAACTAAAGAAATTAACAGGCTGGAAGCGACTACGGGAAAGATAAATTCGTATAACGTTCACTTAATGGAAAATTTGGATTCTCGGTCTTGAATTACACGATCTGACGTTCCTATGATCATAAGAATAACATATTTAGGCCCGAAACAATCGGATTCCGGAAATTTGTCTGAACTTGACATTCCGAGGTGGTAATTTGAAGAAATTGAAATCACGCATTTAGCCGGCTCAAGCGATAACATCCGGTTAAGAAAATACAGCGAAAATAAAAATATCACGAGAGCATAATGCAGCGGTAAATAAAATTGAGAAAAATAAAAGAAAAGAAAGAAAAATAAAAGAAAATGAGCTTTCATTTATCGGACATAAATACGTAGCGTAGCTCATGTGGTGGATATTTATGTTACTCAAGTTCACCGATTGGGCCACTAATCGAATGTAGCGCAATGGTTTTAATTATCGAGGCCCGAGTCAACTGTTCAAGTCGCGACTTGATTTCACTTGTCGTGACATCATCGATGTCGCGATCAATCTCGCGACGACATCAACGCCGCCAGCAGCGGCGTGATTTGTTGTTCGCCGATGCCGACGTCAATATCTTATCAGCGTCTTCTCACGTCTTAGCCTTGATTGTTTCTCTCCTGATGTCAGCGTCAATGTCTTGTATCGCGACCTCGGCTCATTTCATATCGCGGTCTTCAAGCGATGTCTTGGATATCGCGACATCAATCTCTTAATGTGACATCATCTTATGGGCCCCATGAAGCTGTTTGTAGTTTATTTCTTGATGTCAACGCCGATATGTCGCGACGATGACCTCACTTCGCGTCTTTGCGGCTTTGGTTGATGTTTCGCGGTGTCCGCGACATGTCGATATCTTGTCGCGACCTCACTTCGCGAAAGCCGCGCGCTTCGCGAGCAAGTCTACAATTAATGGCGACTTGATCTCGTAAGCGACATGACATAACTGCGTTCTCTCTTGATGATTTTGATGCTTCGTGACCCCAGCCTCTTGTGGCGGCATCGTAGATCGCCAGCGACATCAATCTGGTTACAGGCTTTGTTGGTTGCTCTTGATGTCACGACCCGCCTGCGTTAAACGTCGGCTCAACACTTCACGGCTTTCTCAAGAAGCGGTCTGGTCGTGACCTCAATATCTTATCCATGCCGACACGAATGGATTCGCCAATTTCACGATGTGGCGACCTCATGGTAGTTGTGTAAACCCAGCGCATC